>JACMIJ010002196.1:0-10000 GCA_014805365.1 Koerneria luziae | reverse complement strand
TCGGTCGTCTCGATGTTCAGATTCTCGCTGGCCAGATTCGAGATCAACTCGAACTTGATCTCGTGTGCGGATCGACGAAGATCACTCGAGCAGAGGGGACCTGGGGGATCATTCAACACTTAGGATGTGTATTCTATAAAAACGGGCCACTTTCGCTATTTTTACACTAGCCGCCGGGAATCGTTCTGAAACTCGTTGTTGTAATATTGTGAATTTCGGTATTGTGTTGATATACGCTTTTTTACTGTACTTCATATTGTCAAGTTACTCCAATTATTCTGCAATAATCTTTGGTGCTCTTAACACCTTCACAACACTATACCAGCTGTTTGGGCGTGTCAAGGATTCCAACAGTGAAGACGTGCGTACCTTGTACGATGTATCGGCGCACGAACTTGTTGAGTCTGGTCGAATTCTTGAGGAGGCGATTGTATTCGTTGCGGGACATCGCATCGTCGGATGGTGCGAATACGGTGATCGGCTCGCTCTGAATAGACAACAGATCGTGCGAGTTATTAGACATGTGTGACTCATTGTCAGCAAACAATCTTAGTGCATCGAATTAGTAAATTTCGAAAAAAGCTACTGTATGCCTACTGTAACCGCTCGACAACATGCCAGAACCAACGTCGTATGTAGTTGAACATATATGTATGGTGGTTTCTCAATTGTTTTCTTGTGTTATTCTCGAATCAGTGGGATGACTACTCGCATTGTTAAATGAACACTTTGATGCTCAAACAAAGCTGTGTTCAAACAAAGGAAAGCATAGAACCGATACCGTATTCATAAGATGCGCGATGTCACTCTCCTTCCACAATTGTGTGAAGCGGTTCAGATCCGATCGGGAGGACAGGAACTCGGTCAGGTTCGAGTCAATGAATGGCAGCGGCTGTAAGGGATATACATAATTTATGCTAGAACGCATAAATTAAACCTATTGTAAGCAGAGTTCAAATTATTATAATATAATAGAAGATCTATATACAATCTAACAATAAGAATTCAAATGAACAGTTTTTGATTGTGCAAATAGAAGATAAACTGCATTTGGAACAACTAAACACCTTGAGAAACATAACAAACACTAAAGAAAATCTTTAAAAACATTCTAACAATAAGAACGCGTGAGAATGTTTACCTTGTCGATGAAATGCAGAATAGAATTGCAGGCGTGAATGGACTGTCGGATGATGTGACTGCATCCGATCTGGGGACGAATTCGAATGTCGCGAGAGGAAACGCGAATCGACAGAGGAGTGCGACGGGCATACGTACCCAGGAAGATCTGAAGGCATCATTATGTTATCTATGTTTCTAACATTGTTTTATCTTCATGACAACTTTGTCAACGAAACATCTTATTTCTTTTGAAAACGTTTGCGTTAGAAGTACTAAAACAGTTGTTTACCTTATTGCTAGAAGAACGAGGAAATACGGTTCTAACAATGGAAGTGTATGACCACCCCGGAGAGATTAGGTAAAACGGCTACTGTCGGATCGTGAAGTATGAAACGTTATGGGGCCAAAAGTTCCTTACGCGGAGCGGCATCGACACTACGGGCGATTGAATGCTTTGGTGTCGTTACACTAATTGTAAGATACGCAAACACGAAAGGCGCTTTTTCACTTGCAAGCATTGATTTTCAGTGTGAGAACATAGAACGCGTGCATCTTGCACGAAGATTACTTTACAGCAAAGTCTTAACTACATCAAAAAATCACAGCAAAAAAGCCACGAACTTTGAGTGTTTTAAACACTCTTAATGCAAGAGTGCTTAAAAAACTCTTTTTGCAGTAAAATAATGAACTAATAAGACTGAAGAAAAGGAGTGTTTTAAACACCCAAGCACCATAGAGGCTTTTTAGAGGTTTATTAATTTTCTCTGATTGTGAGAACATACGGTGGAATTGGCGTCGGTTGTAACCGTCTTCTGGTCGTCCAGGGAAGTGATCAATGAGTGTTCCAGAATATGGTTGAGTGCGAACAACTGGATGTCGAAGGACTGCAAAGGATACGTTTGTCATCTTTGCAATATTGAAATAATACATGAAGTAATTTTTACCCGGAAAGTTTTATATCTTATTGTTATAGCAAAGCAAAAGCAAAAGCAAGCAGGATACTGACCTAACAATAAGCTTGTATGTTTTCACGACTTTTACAATCTTCAGCTGAAAAGCATCACATCGACAAGTAATTTAGTTCCCAGTTGTCAAGCCCCGCCCACCGGAATACCTCGGTGTCGTTCAGGGGCGGTACGAAGAGTGTGATTGGCTCCGCATCCATGGACAACGTGCTCAGGGCGTCCAGGAGAGGCGTATTGAATGCCTTCAGATGGTCGCGCCATGTCAGCACTAAAGGATGGTGTAAAGCTAGTTCTCCCGAATCAGGAGGTCCCTACGGGAGGTCCCGAGGAAGCTGGAACACATGATTTTAAGTCCGGAATTGCCCAGCTTTTTTCCAGACCTACTACTTTCGTGAAATTATCACTTCCAATGTCACGCCATGTGATTTGTTGTATGATAGCCATAAGTTCGATGCAAAATACAACGTGGTTTGTAATCAAATCCAGTGGTTAGTTCGGGGTGATTAGGGCAATATAATACAATTATTCAAAGACCCACAGTTATCTAGTATGATGACGTCATCGATAATATGAATGACTCCATTTTGCGTGAAGCGATTCTCCTCCACGATCTTCGCATTGCCGACCCGAATCACATGAGTGCCGTTTTTGCGGTGCTGAAACCCCATATTATGACATATTTCGAACGCGGGTAATACTAACCTGGGCAATCCTTACGATTCATACTTTACATGTTGCGTAGTGTATGCTTGGTTTCATAGTGTTATAATAATTGTAAACTTTTGGTCATTTCTTATTGTTAGGGGTATATCAGGCAAGCCGTTTAGAAATGCAGACAGTGGACAACAATGAACAATTTCTGCGTTGCAATTGTGCCATCTAGTCTAATATTCCACGAGCTATGTATTTTACGCATATATCTTGCACTGTATTAGTTATACTCACATGCATCTGCACCCGAAGTGGATATCCGCCAAGCGAGACGAGTCCCTTGTCCTCCAGTTCCGAGGCACAGTACGAGCCTTGTACGATGTGGCTCTGGATGATATCTGCAAAAATGCAATTCCTGACGAAAAAAAAAGAACTTGCTCTATCAACAGCATCAATAACATAATTTTATGAAGATTCGGACCAAACCGTCTGGGTGTAGGTGGTGACAAAAACACTGTTGACCATTATACGCCAACGGAAAAGAATAATTGTTACTATTTGCTTTACATTAATCGAGCATCGGAAAACGGTTTGTTTCCTGCTTTCCAGTAGGCGCTGCCAAGAACAAAAACCCCCTGAATAAGAACCCCCGGACAAAGGATAATCAAATTAGCGAACATTGTTCTAAGGTTCTTATCCAGGCGGTTCTTATATTGGGCGGCGCCTTCCGGTAGAGTATGTATTGCTTGTGGTTTTAGACAACTTTGTGTAATTCAAAAAATAGACTGCTGACCACTAGCACACGCGCTCTTGCTCATGACATTAATGCGGACGGAGTCGTTCAGCTCGGCGAATGCCTTGTCGGAGAATGCGAATACCGTAAACCGGTCAGAGGAACGAAGATCACGCTCCAAATCGGGGGTGATCACTGCAAGAAACATAGTAGGATTGTCTTGAGAAAGTATTTAAAAGTATCAGAGGCGTTAATAAGAATTGGTTACCACTGTCGTTAGGGCCCAAAACGGCAAAGAGTTGAAAGGGCTCTGATCCCTTTCTATTGAAAGATCCATGCTTGTTCTTATTGTTAGTAATGCTGTAAGGAAGATTCGTTTACTATAGTGCATTGATAAATGACATTATTTTGTTGTTTCAAACAGTCACTAATACTAGCATGATTGTGGGAATTACTCAATTACTAGTTACTAGAAATCTTAAAATGGAACAACGAACAGCCAAAAACGAAACTCACATGACACAAATGTCTTGAACTGATTAGTGCTTTCGAGGTATTCGAGAATGTTCGCTGAGGATGGATTCAGCGTGTCGCTGGAATAGTGGAGAATGCCGTTCGTGGCTCGGACATTCGTCTCTTTCAGGGAGATGCAGTTTAGATTGGTCTTCTGAAAAATGATCACGTTATAACTTTACTTTTTACAGATACTCAAAACAAGGAGACAGACAGCAAAGTAACGTAAAGTACTCAAAAATCAAGGCCTCATAGGAAGCGGGTTGGTCCCGGAGCGAACAGTACATGATGACAATCACATAGCAATTTTTCCTAACAATAAGTTTAGGGCAGCGCATCTTGTGCTGCTTCTAGAAGTTGTTTTCAAATGTGCTTAGTTTGATCGCTGACCTGTCGATGTCCATCATCCTTTTGCGAGACGTAGATGGTGGCATTGGCTTCACTTTCGATCTCCTGACCATCGGTCAGTTCGAAGTCTCGGAGTTCCGTGGGGAGGATGTGATTGAGGAGCGTCGAGCGGGCAATGTCATCCGGTTCGAACTAACAATAAGTGGAAAAGTAATTGAAAGATTACGAGCAAAAATTGAACTTGTTGATACTGTAAAGCTTTTTACTGTTTCCTAGTTTCTCAGGCAATATATAATCGCCTATATTTCAAAGTAATTGTCTTTTCATTATAGGCAACAGACGCGTGCTGATAGGACACATATAAGGTGTTTCTGTTTTGATGACATCATTAGCTCTAAAAAAAACTACCATTGTGTAGGTAGTGCAACCTTCCATTCAATTTCAACTTAGTATATACTTACCTTGAGCTTTTCGAGAGCCTCATTGGGAGGGACGATGAGTGTTTTCCTGCTCTTTGAATCGAGGAGATCGCCCATACCGAGGTCGTCGAGGAACGAGGGAAGAGAGGAATTGGATTCGAGAAGAGTGTCACGGATGGACATTAGCAGAATTTCTGAAGGAAGTGATTATTGTGAGGAGAGAGGAAACAGATGCGATAAACGGAATACACAATACTAACAATAAGTTGCATTCGATTCAAGTGAAATTGATTCCAAGAAAGTTAACCGACAATGTATGTCGGATAACAGCTAGTTTTATGTTTGTCTATGTCTTCAAATGAGGCAGTGGATCAAATCGGAACTCGATTAAACATGCGGCCAACTCACCCTTTGTGCATCCAAAACGTACGATATCCTCTGTATCAAAGCCATCACAACATTCTTGGATTCTGAAAGCAAATAAACATAATATTTTGGACATCTTGACATAGCGATGCTTTATTTTTCTCGTAAAGGTAAGGCAAGAAAACGCACGCATTCGAAGGTAAGGGTGTACTTTAACAAATAAGGGAAAGAACAATAACAATAAGAAAGCTGATGCAGTACAAAAACAAGAGAGAAACGAATTTCGCGTTTTATTGGCACATTCATGAGGCTTCTTTGTTACTCGCAGTTCAATGTTCATTATGGGAAAGATCCGTAATCATGAAAGCCAAACAATTCAGATAATACATAATTTTCAACACAATGATCTCCGACCAGGATAGAATATATAATGTTGTCAGAACATGCAATTTCGCACCTGGAATTCTCATATCCGCCCTTCCAGTCGAGTTTCTTCTCGACACATCGATATGCCTTCTGGAATCGTCGACATTCCCGATGGCTGATCTTCTCCTCGGTTGCCGGCAGCTTATTGTGCACCTCACGCACGCAGATATGCGGGCTGACAATAAGAGCGTGCATTGATTTAACACTTATTTTGTTTGTATTTATATTTATTTACATGAGAAGCGAAAGCATGTAACTAAACAAAATGTGAAACATAGTATTTATATTTACATAAAATTCCGTTATATTATGAAACGCATTGATAGCTTGCTGTGTGAATCACTGAATTTGGCGTTACGAGACAAGAATGGTAAGATTACGTTGATTTCTGTTGGCATTATGATGGTTTTATGATGTTTCGAATAGGCAAGATATGTTCTAATTTCAAAATGGTTTGTTAGAAAACAAATTCTTTTGATTCTCAAGCACGTAAAGATTCTCACCCTCGCAGATTTTGATTGGCACTTGCAAATGGAATTGCTCCAATCGTGTCGAAGACGTTCATTACCGTATCCAGTGGACCTTTCTCTTCTTTGTCGCCTTTGGAATCCTGAATACGTTGAGGTCGTGGAGGCCGTATGTACGAAAATGTTGCAAGGTAAAATCCAACTAAAACTCTAATATTGCTCCCTGTGCCAAAAGGATACAAGCAATGAGCTTATACGTTACTTTTTAGGAAAATTTAATGTTTTGTATAATATTTCATCCCCCGTTTTGCTTGTGAGCGAGTGCATGCCAAACACAGAACAATATAGCAAACTGCTGAAGCAGCATACAACCAAGTGAAACGTGCAAATATTGGATATAAAATACTCGTATCTTATTGTTAGTAACTAATTGTAAGATGAGAACTCTAGGATAATAATGAGAATAGACTGTATTTCTTTCTTTTGACTGTTCTAATACAGGAACATCTGGATGATTCTTATCCTTGGCAGAGTCGTAACTCTCTCACTCTCCCTTGGGAATGCGTATTCACCTGTCAAGAATGTCATTCTTGAGGACATACAAATGCATCGTCAGCCACGAACAAGCTTAATTAGTTTTTTCACTATTATAGGCCATTCACAACATATCTCCTATCTTCGAACGATGAAACTATGGAACCGTGGCGTCCCTCTGTGTACAACAATACAGGGGGACTTGGCGAGCATAAAAAAGAAGTGGTTTCGCACCTCTTTCTTGTCCGAATCCTTCTTCGTATCGTCAAGCTTCTTTGGTGGACGACGCCCATCTACGGTATGAAATGTGAAGCCAGCCGGTCGAAGAATCTCGAACATTCGAGAAAATAGTGATTGGATAGGCTGAAACTGCATGGATTGCTGGCAACTGATTGTGAGAAGTACTATGAACTGGGAGAACTCGGTCCCTGCGACCTAGATAGGACCCAATTATTGCCAGTAGAACTTCAGGCTACGTCTATCACAAGAAAGATTGCTATCTTCTCGTTAACACTTGTCAAATCTAACAATATGTGTAAATTTTTTTTGTAGTTTTTCGACATACCGCCTGGAGAATGGTTTCCGGCGAGTCAATGAAACGGTCGATGTGTGAGCCGATGACCTGAGAATCAGCACGTTGTGAGGTTGAAACATAGAGGTTGAACTGACGTCAAACTTACAAGTAACCTCTCGGTTGTAGAATACTGATACACACGTTTCTATATATTTCAATACTAATGACTAATTGGTTGATGTTGCGCTAATAAGGGAAGGGAAAAACACAAAAACCGACGTTCTGTATACTCCTTTTTATCATGATTATCAAATAACCAGTTGTTTATCAGCAAAATTTATTATCATTATTTGTTATTTGTTTTGTATTTCGTTGCGTTTCACCTTAGTTGGTTTTCTCTTCTCTTCTTCCGACGAATCGTCGAGTACCCGTGTGTGTCGGACGATGGGAAGACGAGGTCGGTCGTCGTCGTTGAGGTCGTCCATCAGATGGGAGAAGAAAGACTGCGCGAAGAAACAGGGAAACAGGCAAAAGAGGAGGAGTAGACGCATCTGTAAGGGAGAACTGCCTGTGAGGATGAAAGGAACACGATAACGACGAACTGTGAAAACCGTTTCCACTGCGTTTTCGAGCTATTCGTGGATCGCTGGTTAAAAACTTGAATAACCTTTTGTTCACTCTTTATATATTTACCGGCGATCGCAAAATGCTATGTTATGTTTGTAATTGTATCATAAATATGAAGATTCGGTCGAGAAGATATTTGGAAAGGGGAAACGGAAGGCAGGAGGAGGTGAAAGAAGCAAGCATTGAAAGTACCAAGACTAGTAACAAAGAGAACGGATATAATCTTTACAGTACACGAATGACAAAGTGTTGAAAACAATCATCCAGCATGAGTACCTACAACAACAAAGAGCAAGTTCCAACAAGCATAATGACTATTGCCGATGATAACAGCGACAGGAGTTGGAAAGGTGCTTCTTGATTCACGATCAACAACTTACACAATAAAAGGAAGTGACAGTGGAGCAGCCCATGTGTTCCTTACACATCATAGAACATCCAGAGAACATACAACGACAACAACGAGAACGCTGGGGCACCCCGTTTTGGGATACCTTAACATTGGAAGCACTTCGCTTGTGAACCTAACAATAAGTTTCTTCAATAGGCACCTCGTTTCGGATTCTTTCACCAGAGGGTCACCAAAGATAGACACTTGGTATGTATGCCAGTGTAAGATAGAAACTTGGCATATATACCAGTGTAACCAAACGACTAGCAGATCTCGGCAACCGCATAATGATAGATGAGGAGTACCCGAAAAAGGGAGAAGAGGACACTGCCGGACAGGCCTTGACATCGCAATGGCCACACATCAACAAGGTATGAGTCACGGAAAATATCCTGGTTGGCAAAATAAGAAGATATCGAGAGAGATGAGAGAAGATATCTGACTGATACGGTGTTATTGTGCCAAAGAAGAGTGAATCATGACGATTACGGTATTTTATGGCCGTTTGCGGATGAAGAGGCGAGCAGGGTGCAAGAGGAAAGGATGCAAAAATATTATCGATGTGAAGTTTTTTCTGATTGTAGGAAAGACAAGGATCTTCATACTGTATTACAACCCCTACTGTGTGGCTGAACAAAGGCACTGCAATATGGCAACATATAGAATATGCTTGATACAGCATAGAGACGAGTGCAACAAATGCTGGATACGCAATATTCGCTTCTTACAATTAGGTTGTTAGGTTGGCAAAGTGGCAGTGTGATGGCACAAAAGCGATCAGTATTTCGTTGTCCAAAAAGATTGAAGATTGAAGTTCTAGCACCTAGCTTATAGAGGAGGGGGGAGTTCTAAACCAAAGGTGCTCAAAACTTTGTCGATTGTTTCTAGAGGCTTTAAACTGCCTTGTTCTTTATATTCCTGTTGGCCAAAGTACATACAAACACAACGAATGCAAGATACCAAGCGATGACTAACAACAACTGAAAGTAGTTGTTGACCAAGAAATTTCATGACCCATCATGACCATGCCAACACTCAAAATAAGCCATTGTGAACGAAAAAGGAAATACAATTTCTTTGGGTAAATAGTCTGCAGACGTTGGCAACATTTTACACACCAAAAGAGCTCTAATTGTAAGAATGATAGGTACTTGGAAAACATTCTCCGAGCTTCAACAGTGATCATGAATGAAAGCAATGGAAGCCTATTGTATTATATTATACAGTAATAGCTAGAATATACTCACAATCAGAGAAAAATAAGCCTCAAATAAGCCTGAATATTGCTTGAGCGTTTAAAACACTCAAACACTTTAAGTGATTAAAACACTCAAGCACTAAAGAGCGTTTATAACACTCAAACTTTGAGGCTTATTTTCCTCTGAATAACCTCCAGCTTCTTGCAATTGCAAACAGAAAGCACAAAGCAAAGAAATTGGTGGATAGATAACGTGAGGAATCGCTGTGCATGTGTTGGCCGACCTTATTTTGACCCCCTTTATCCATTCCCGTCTCCCCTCTTTATTCTCGATCCTTCCTGACTCACCATCAGTCGTATGTATAAGATCAGCTCGTCAACAAGTAGGACAGGAGATCGACTCGAGAGGGGATGGAGAGGGTGACAGTGTGCACATCGGATGCTTGTTAGGATCAGTTTCTAGAAACTCAAGATTTTATACTCTTTATAATCTTTATTCAAGTTCCAAGGCATGTGGTTACAAGGCGAATGCTCTTCTAGGGACAGAGGCAAGGTTCATTTTGTAATGAATTTCGATGAAGAAAGTCCCTTGGAATCGTGTGTACAAATCCCTCACAATGTGCGCTGACTGACAAGGAGCAAAAATTTGCAGCAAAGCACACTATAAATAGTTGCTGTAACTTTTGTGCAACTAAATGGGTATAGCTCACGCCGTCTAGCTGTCAC
>JACMIJ010002195.1:0-10004 GCA_014805365.1 Koerneria luziae | reverse complement strand
CCGAATTTTCCGAAATTTTCCGATTTTCCGACTTTTAAATTCGGAAAATTTTCCGTTTTCCGAATTTTCCGAAAAATTATTTTCCGCACAGCCCTGGTAGATGCGTCAAAAGTTAATACTTTATTTTATAGAAGTTAAAAGAAACACTAGAGAGCTAGGGGCTCGAAAGTGGAGAACCAGCCGCGCGTTCGGCACTAACGAGCAACCAACACGACAGACATTGAACTAAAATAAAACCGGATAAAAGACGAATAATATTCAAAGCGAAATGATCCCATCACAAGGATAGTGTTCATTGGCAATCACAATATGTTGGTCACGATACCTTATTTGCACATCATGGCGAAGGCTTCACCTGCATTGACAATGGAATATGCACATTTGAGACCGGCGGAAGTGTCAGTATCTCAGAATAGTTTGCAGTTGGCAAAAAATATCTTGTTATCACAAAATACAGTAGCTGATTGACAACAATCACAATCAATACATAAATAATAAAGGGTATCGAGTGTAAGAAAAAGGATGTCACGAATAATTTACATGAAATTGTTTTACAAAACGAGAACTGTCAACTCCATAAATCAGACGCAACCCTATCATTCTCTTAGGAATTTCTGTTTGTAAGGAGGAACGAGCAGCACAAAACAGATGCCCCATAAAAGCAATCCAAATGCTCATTGTCACACATCACCAACAGCGTTCTTGCTAACTTCATGGCACCCCGTTTTTGGGTTACCCGAACCTTTAATGCACCCCGTTTCATAACTAAGGTATACTCTAGACACCCTGTTTCTACAGCCTTAAAAAACCTCGCTTCATATATTCACTAACGTTCCATGTCGATGTATGCCTATTGTTAGACACGCATGTTTTCTTGCCGAAATCAATATTTTGAGAGGTTACCTAACCAACAAAAAAAAACTGAAGCCATGCCGGGAGACGAAAAAGAGAGGAGAAAAAACATCGACGAGGGAGGAAGACGAGGAAATACGAGAACCCAACGGAGGGAAAATGGGGCCGTAGGCAAGACGAGCACGGCTGCAGTACTATTACAAGTATTAGTATAATGTTACTTTAGTAATTACAAGTTATAACAGTAGTTGGAAGTGTAAACAACACGTAGCGCAACGCTTAGCAAAGTTGTTTTTGTAACGTTCGTTGGTTGCGCGAGATTTTCGCATACTGTTAGACCGCAAGAAAACAAGACAAAGTCAGCGAGTAGAAGCTGCACTGTCTTAAAGGAGGCCGGAAATCGTCATTACATTCGCAAAAAATGCGTTCATTACGAATGTTTTATTGACCCACCACTTTTGTGTTCAGGGAACACACATAAGCAAATTCTGACGGTTTCCGGCCACGTTTAACATGGAGCGTTAGTGGCTAGTAAATCATACATGGACACAGCACGTTCCTGTTCTTGTCCTATACAAAAATCATGTCATAATACTGGGTGATACTTATTATATCTTGCGGTAAATTTGCAAGGTGCTTTATATAGACAAAGTAACCAAATGGGGAGTGACCCAACGCTCCTAAGAACGTCCTTGTCCATGTTAGGTTCATGCATAGTGCTCAACCCGAGTATCAAGCTCACATCGGAAACGAAAGACGGGGCAATTACTGCTGAACACACAAACACACACACACACACATTCACACACATACACACACAAATGTGTTTACGAAGAATCCGTCCTCCGCCGAGAGAGAAAGGACATTCGAACCATCGTATCCGAAATTGCCCCTCATTAGCAAGCAATATCAGCATTCGGCGCGTTTTTTTCGCCAGTGAAAATCGCTACTTATTGGGAATTCAGGCCTGTTGAGACTTTTATGTTACTGTAAAACTGAATTTTTTTATAAAAGAGAAATAATTTCTGTGAATAATGATTCTTAAAACATATAAAGGAAAAGCTGTTCGCTTAGATACAATTCTACAGTACCTAATTGGCATATGAATACAAAGGCTTCCCTTATGAGAATAAAGAAAATATGCAAATTTGAAACCGGCAAAATTCTTTCGGCTGTTTCATTAAGTACCCAGTGTCAAATCAACGCTTGTGCGGAAGGATATAAGGATACAAGTGCATAAAGCTTGTGTGTTATAGACTGCAGTATGTTAGATTGGTAGCACAAAAATGGTAGCTAGTTCTTCTACGCTACCATTCGGTCAGGCTACCATTTCATATGGTAGAACGAAAACCTTAGGCTCCTAGGGAATTTTAATGTCAAGCTTAAAGCCTAAGAAAGAAAGAAAACAAGCGTCAGTTTCGCCTTGGAGGCCTCAGCAAAAGAAGTGAAAAGCTAACAATAAGCAGACAAAAGTGCGTCAGTCATACGAAATGAGCATGCACACACTATTAGTTTCTTGTTTCTAGCTTTGCATAATTTTGGCCATTTGAGAATGTCAAGCACTTCGAAAGCTTTGGTGAAATCGTGTCTTATTGTTAGTGTACCCGTACCCAGGGGGTTAAGAAATGGGTACACTAGCAATAAGATACGGTATCACAAAATCTGTCGAAGTGCTTGACATTCTAGTGGTGAGCTCAGGGTAACCACTACTTCAATCTTCCCCAGTGTCCACGCAACACTGTCGGTAGTGTAGCCGAGTCAATTCAGGGGCGGTCCACTGGGTACCCAGGCTAGGGCTTGTTATATCAAGACGGGAAGCACCGACCCTGCGAATGCGGGAATGGTGTAAGGAAGAAGAAGATCTTATTGTTAGTGTTGCTAATAACCAATAAATAAATGCCTATAAAGCAAAGAAAAGAAAGATGCGATACCTCTCGTAAACATTACAATAGTATATTACTTTTTCTTCACTACTGCAAGCATTAGCCTTACTACAAAGCTCCAAACTTTTTATTCTTCTTGTTTCTTATTGTTAGTAGTAAAGAAACCAAAACAGTATCATATTACGAAATACCTAACACTAAAAACTGAGTGTTTTAAACACTCAAGCACTGTTCAGCCTTATTTGAGGCCTATTTTCTCTGGGTACAAAACAAAAAGAAACGACACCATCAGCTTGCACCCAGAGGGTGGGCCCAAAATGTGCTCTCCGACATCAGAATATCTCAGACATTCATGGCTCGATTCGTTGATGGCCGAAAACGGCGAGAAAAGGCTGGAGAAGAAGAAGAAAAAGGAAGTGAAATTCCTCACTCGAGTGTTGACAGCCGCCAATACGCAATAGCACGCATTAAGGAAAATCTCCCAGCAGCGCTAGTACAATGTTTACAATGTTTATACGCATTTCATATATTTTCTCTATGGCGTAATTCCGTTAGTAATGTCTATTACGCTGCGCTAGTAAACGCTTCTGTTTCCTGTGACCTTTCCTGTGACCTTTCACACTAAGTCATTGAAAAGTTCGCAGGAAACGAAAGAGTTTACTAAAGTTTACGGCAGTTGGGATTATATTCTTACTTTTTTCTTACCGGTAGTACATTAAGTCTCGTAGCTTCCTTGCATCATTCCCATTTATTATATGGGCTCGATGTCTTGAATCTTGATGCGACGTGGAATTGGTGATCTAACCAGCTTATTTTATATACAAAATGATGGGAAGCCACAACGTCCTGGTCCTCTCAGGATCACCACAGGCAAAATGCCTTGATACGGGAGAGCACTGTTTCTTAAAGGGGGCTGGAAACCGTCAGTTCGCCAAGGAATTTGCTTATGTGTATTCCCTGAACACAAAAGTGGCGGGTCCATAAAACATTCGTTATGAACACATTCTTTGCGAATGAAATGAAGGTTTCTGGCCCCCTTTATTATATGCACAAATCAGCTTTCTTTGATCTTTGCGGATCAAATCAGATCAGATCAAAGACAAATCAGTTTTGAAGTTCATTGTACATCCAAACTTGTTGTTAGCCAATACGCACTAGCAAATGCGAGAATAGCGGAAGAAGCGCAAGAAAATGAAGACGACTGAAAAGGACGAAAGCGCTTCCACACAATGGAGGAGTGGACGAGGGGATGGACACGACATCCCGGGAAGGAGAAATCAGAGAACGAGACCATGGCATGCAAAGTAAGCCACTATGGCATACAAAGTAAGCCTTACCTTCTATAAACAAGTCTTAAGGAACAAAAATTTCCGTAAAATACTGAGTGGACTGTTGAAGAGTGATCAAAAACGAGACCACCAAGTCATACAAAGTATGACATACTTTACGGAAGTATTGCTTGCGGAATAAACATTTGTGTACTAAAATAGGAAAGTACCAAATTGTGGAATGAACGGACAGTATTATACTATCACAGTTGCAAGAAAACAGCGTGTTTCCCCACAAACATGAACAAACAAAAAGGTGAAAAAATTCGAACATAGTAGCCTCACGCAGATTCTCCAGATTTTACTCGGCCATGAACTACGTCAGAAATACACTGACAATAATAATGTGAAAGATAACAACATAGCACAGAACATGATCGTAGCATGAAGAGGGGAATGGGAGTGGAGGGGAATTTTGTAATAAAAAAAATTGAAGTGGACAACAGTGCAGTTGAAGTTTCCTGCTGATTTTCTCGAATTGGGCAATCGAATAGCTTGGATTTGTATTATACACTAACAAGTTGCATTCCTTCGGCTTAGTAACCAGGTTTTACCAACGTTCGCCAAACATAGGATGCCAAACCAAAACATTGGCTGAGTCTTCCTATTGCCAGAAAAACCAAAGAAAACGGGTGTCTCAACGTTACAATAACGTTGTTGTCAACTTACACTTCTCATTCTACTGTCAAAAAGAGTTCCAAAGTGTTCCCACACCGCACTGTTGCCCAGATTCAACCGGAAACGGAACGTACCTGTTGTTGCTGCCGCGCCCTCCGGCCGACCCACGTGTTCGCTGTCGGAGTCGGATTCGACAGCAACGGCGCGTTCGACTCCGGATCACCCCGGGTCTCCTCGACCTGCAGAATTGTAATCATTGAATGCAGAACTAACAATAAGCCTCGAATTTTGAGTGTTTTAAACACTCTGTAAGTGCTGTAGTGTTTATTGCAATCATTATTTCCTCAACACGATTAAAGCTAATTGTTAGGGAAATGAACGTTTTGAACACTTTAGCATTCCTTAGCTCATTTTACTTTGGGCAGAGCAAAAGCTAAGACTAAGATGAGCAGCTTTGCTCACTGACTAGCTGAAATAATTGTAATATTTGCAAAGGCACATAAAACATTCACAATAACGTGTATTACAAACCACAAACTTGGTTGAATTCGTGCTCAATAATAGTGCGTACTATATGCCATACAAGAAACATAGCTACACCGAGGGCATAGCACATTGACTAGCTTACAGCACAGTATGGGCAGTCTTATTGTTAGAGAGATATTTTGGCAGCTACGGAGCGCAATGCAGTTGAACATTAAACAGAATGGCTTGTCCTATACTTACAGTCAAGCGCTTCTTGATAGTTTTTCCATGGGAGCTCAAGAATAGCATTGGTTTCTGGCGGACAATGAACACTGCTCTTTTCCGTGGAACAGAATGCAAGTGTAAGGAGGAGGGTGGTGCGCAGGTGGACTGCATTTGCACACATATGCACACTGCTGCATGTTCAATCATATGCAAACAGCCCCGTCCAACACTAACAATGTATGGAACGGACGGCTATATGGGATAAGTGAACACACACACAAACACACACACACAACCTATGTACACTACCACCTACACTACAGAATCCCGTTATAGATGCACCTCCGGTACCAGTCTTCCCTAAGAATCCGAAGCTTTTAAAGCTTACGTGGCCGCTGTTGAGAGGTACGAGGAACACGCCCTTCTCATATCCCGTTTAGCATAACTTATTTCTAGTATATGTAACTTACTTTCGATTAAACCAGAGCCGCTTCTCAATATATTTAATTTCTCTAGCATACAGTTATCTCCCCTCACATTGTAAGTGCCTAGCGCCTGATGTGTTGTATCCTATTCAACCAAATAATACAAAACAAGCGAGATAAAGAATCTGAACATCGTGTGTTACATATATGCAATGGGTCTGATAAACATATAAAGTTCTGCCAGTTCAAGGATTCATAGCTTGCGGGGTGACCTCGAGAGTGCCGAAACGTTATTAGGATAAGGAAGGGCTAATAAATAAGGATTGCTTACAAATTACCCATTGGAATCTACGCACAAGCGCGCAGTTACGGTAAATATAAACATAAAGCACTTGAAGTACTGTATCATTGGCTTACTTGACTCCGTTCTGTACAAATATCCGACTGTCGCTTTATGATGCAATCTTTTTGTTAGGTTTCTTACCAGTAACCCAAATTTGATAAAGGATCCAAATTTTTAGCAACCCTATGCCGTTTCACAACCTTGTGAATCTGCTGAGAACAATGAAAAGTTTGAATACACATACAAAATTGATAATGTAGCAACAGTCGGATATTTGTATGGAACGGAGTCAAGTATTCCAATAGTAACAGTACTGTTTGCGCTGACACAATTGAAGCCACATTCAAGAGAATGTGCCTGTATAATGAAGGAAAGGCTTTGAAACATAAACATGACGCTAGTATAACGTTAGTATGATGAAAACATTCTTATTGTTAGAATACCACTTGACTCCGTTCTGTACAGATATCCGACTGTCGCTGTGTATTCAAATCTTATTGTTATGGCCCTTCCCTCGTAAACAAAGTTGCTAACGTATACAAATTTCTTTCAACTTTATTCCGTTTCAAAGGTTTCTTTGCTAACAATAAGGTGCTATGAGCTGCAAAACATTTGAAAACTCCTACAAAATTGAACATATAGCGACAGTCCTATATTTGTACAGAACGGAGTCAAATATTTCAAAAGTATCACGAAAGGCATAAACAGTAGAAACGCCAACCTTGTGGAAAACAACGACAGGTCGGTCCACGGGTTTATTCGTCGGTCTATCTCGACGATGTTTGAGGTACCTGAAAAACAAAACCAGGTTTTTCAAAACAGTTATGATAAATTGCCTAGCACAGTGGCCTAGTGCATAAAGCCATTGGAAATTTTACCGGAAACAGAAGACAGCGGCAGTCACTTTATTGTTAGTGCCACCTGCATGCTCATCACGTTCAACACGAGAAGATGCTGGTTCGTGATCAAACAACGTTTTGAATAGCGCTAATTAATACGGAGAAATATATGAAAAGAGAATCGCCTAATAGTAACATTGATTGTAGGAATATTTGCTTTATATTAAATGAAATATCTTACATGTTGCAATGATTTTGACCGTGCATTTTGAGATTGTGAAAAATAAGAAGAAAACAGTTTAAGAGGGCCGGAAACCGTCATATCATTCGCTAAGAATGTGTTCATAACGAGTGCATTATTGACCCGTCACCTTTGTGTTCAGTGAATACACATAAGTATTATAAATTCCTCGGAAAGCTGACGGTTTCCGGCCCCAGTTACAGTAACTAACAACAAGAGAACACTCAATTGTATGAAATATCGTATCAGACCTACCGTATCTTGAGAATGAGTCGTCTCGGGATCGAGAGTGTCAGGACCACATCGTCGATGCTCATCGTCGCAACCTCCACGTTATTGATCGATAGAATCTCATCGCCAGGCCGGATCACATCGCCGTATCTGCAAGGAACACGTTGACAAATGTGAAATTTACATTCGTTGAGAGGAAATTACTGTTAAGTTTCTCATTGTCAGTTCAGCCACACACTATGACGAGACAGCTATGTTCACAGGGTGCCCAAATTGAAGCTTGATATGATATCTACATCTCATTCGCTCTCTCAATCTCGCCCTCTCAACACACACTCTCTCACTCAGTACCATACCAGCTAGATGGAACAAAAAACAAAGAGAATATGTACTGTATAAGTAAATGTTTGGCTCGCCCCTAACAATAAGGAATGCGGTTTGAGAAAGAAGTGAATACGTCACAAAAGAAGTGGCAAATTTCAGCATATTGCAGAAAACACAACGCTTCATTACCTCGTGATTTTATGATCTAATGTACCTCATTTGCATACGACCATAATGGAATTTCAAGCACAAACAAGCAATTATGCAAATTTCAAATTGGCTACCCATCCGCAGCTTCAAAATGCTGCGAATGCACTATGCGCCCATTTCTGCAAAGTGCAAAACATTACGAGCAGCAAACAGAAGAAGCACACGAATTCGATGAACGCAAGAACAAAATTGAATTATTGCCAGAGAGCGGCTAATAGAATGTGACACTTTCATGGCAATTTGCTCCAACGTTGCAAAGGTTCATACGAGGAGGATGCTATTCGAATTCCACACTATCACATCCTGACTAATTGTAAGCAACGTAGGTAGCATACAATGAAAATTGTAACCATAAAAATACAAAGTTTCGGAGCTGCCGAAACGCATACCTATTGTAATGATTTGCATATCTAGATAAGGAAATGAAAATATTAAACAAAATGGTATGGCTCTTTGATCGGACCGGCGCGAATACAGCACATTCAAAACGCTGTGAATATCATCAATCTATGCAGTTACAATTAGTGCCACTTTCGAACTCGTTACATTCAACATGCGCTTATTGAAAGGTTCAAAAATAAGCTGTATATAGCGCTAATTTGAAGAAACAAGCTAGAAGCGCTTGATCGAAACACTAATTGTAAGACACAAGAATACAATGACAAGGGTAACCATATGCATGCATTGATCTGATTACACATTTCCAGGAAGATGCTAACAGCTTAGTTTATCATGTTCAAATTTGTGCGTAATTCAGGAAAAACACTAACAGTAAGCATAGAAGGTTTAGATGCACTTTAACTAGTATTCCTTAGAAGTACCGTAACGTGTTACAGCAAACCCTTCCATTAAAAGTACTATCAAAATTTAATCGAGTTAAAAGTAAGTCACTGTGACATTAGCAAAAATCAAAGGCGCTAGTAATTTTACAATTAGGAGATGCCGCCATTCTCCCTCGGTAGTAAGTAGTTCTGATTCCAGTAAGCCATACAGTAATCTTTCATACTGAATCACTGTAAAAAGGTCACTGGAAAGCTCACTGGAATCAGAAGAGTACACACACTACAGCGGCTGTTTTTATTAGTATTACACGGGGTAGATCCAACAATCGGATTGTAGAAACACCCCACACGTTAGTCACCTATAATTAGTGTGGAACAGAAAAACGCCTGCACAGGGCCACGAAACCATTCGAATTTAGAACTTTGCGGCTTTTGTTACTAACAATAAGATGATAACGTGCTTAACATTGTTAGCACTATTATTTACAACAAGATAATGATATAATAAGATAATAATAAAAACGAAACGTTGAGGAAAATGTGTTACTGCTTACCTTTCGAGTTCCGAGTTTTCGCCGAATCTGCTGGCGAAAACACCGTTCGGGCGGTCGTAGCCATTGCCCTCTCGCAGGTACAAACCGAGCGATTGACCTGTAATTGAATATAAACATTGAATAAACACTATAATAAAGTAATAAAGTTTACAAACACTTAGCATTCCACAGTACGCCATATGATAACAAAGACTTTGCTCTATGCGTCAAAGTCAACTGAGTCAAAGGACGTCCTCTATAAGTGTGGTTGCCTTATAATCAATCACTTTGAAGACAAATATATTATTATTTAAAAACAAAGTAATATGCAACTTTCAGACCGGTGGTATACAACTATTGTAACACTGTTTCAACATGTGCGCCCTAATTGTAAGATTAGCAAAAATCATTTTATTTCTACAGCATATACATTATATTGTTTTAAAGGGGGCTGGAAACCGTCTGTCCACCGAGGAATTTGTGTATTCCCTGAACACAAAAGTGGCGGGTCTATAAAACACTCGTTATGAACACATTTTTTTACGAATGAAGTGACGGCTTCCGGCCTCTTTTAATACAATGCAAAACTAGCGAATAGAAGAAAACAATGAACAATTTATCATAAAAGCGACGTACCAGGTTTCTTTATAATCTCGACCAGCTGGATCACGATTCCCCCCTCCTTCGAATGGGGATGTGGGTGCT
>JACMIJ010002194.1:0-10009 GCA_014805365.1 Koerneria luziae | reverse complement strand
ATAACACTCATCGTTTTGAATGCATTGTATTCGCGCCTTTCCGGAAATGCCTATGTCACCTTTGTTCTTTTGAATATCACTTTGTCTAAGTAAGCAAATTAAGAACATACGTTGACGGCTGTGAAATACTGTGAACATAGGAGGTTTATAAAAGGGTAACTTATTGGTATAGTTAATCCCACGATGGATTATGTGCCATTGTGCCATGAATTGTGCCATGGATTGTGCCATGGATTGTGCCATAGGCTGTACCATTTTGCCATAGACTGTGCCATTTTTCATCACCGGTTCGAATGTTATTGTTTTACACGCATGTTTGTATTGACCGTGCCGGCGGCGGTGAAAAAACGAAAGAGAAACGGAAGATGGTTTGGCGATCGGAGAGAAGGGAACGGGGCTAACAATAAGACGGGCATTAAGAGGATCGGTCAACTCGCCTCCGTACCCGTCATATGCTGATAGTGGTGACTGGCACTGTAATTGATCGAGAAGGTGGTTACTGGTTACACATCGGTAACCTTGTAATGGGTACCGATTGGGTGCACCCCCGTTTTGGGGTACCTTGACATTGGAAGCTAACCATTTGTGAACCTAACAATAAGATTTCAATATGCACCCCGTTTGTGGTGTCTTATACTAGAGGTTTGCCCTGTTTCTGAAATATGGAAACGCGTATGTAGATCTTATGCTTACTCTTTCAACTAGAAGGGTTTTTTGAGACGTAATTTTACGTTTCTGGGAAGTTGGTACATTGGTGACCTTTACCGGAGAGGGGATGCCCTTCCGAAAGGTGTTGTGAACAGATGGCTCCCAACAGAATACAACAGGATTTGCACATGTTGCACTTCTCGGATTCTGAAGAATCCTTTGGGTTTCCGCTGAGGAACAACCTTGGGTTGTTTCGTACTTAGGTGTGAAGAAGAAGAATAAAGATGTGTTGATGAGTGCGCTCCTCATGGTTCTGCTCTCCATTCTCTCCCCCCCCCTCCCTCTTCTCATAAACTATTCGGGCGTAAACTATGCCTTGATGCCTTGCAGGAGTGTTTTCCAGCATATGGTTATTATTATTATGCGCAGGAGAGGTGCATTCCTCATTGAGCATGATGTTGACTTTATGATGAGACTTTTTTTACAGTAGGTTTTACTTTTTTGTATCAGTGGCTAATACCGTTTCTGTTAGGGTTTCCGTTATCGTTTCTTTCTTCTCTTTGGGAATGTTCTAGGCGTCGGAATTTGTGTGCGACCATTTGTGCTGTTTATGACGAGTTCCTTACTTTCTTTATATGTACCAGAAGCTTTCCTTCTGGGACCAAAATGAACCCTCGAAAGATACAGTATCTCCTTGAGGGTGTGCCATGTATCGCAGCCGGTGTACGAATTCTAATTGTAAGAAGGTTACTCCATTCGCTTATTGGTAGACCGTTTACCGTAACAGAAGCTACGTGGGTGGTAGCCGGTGAGGCTCTTTTCTATGTAGTGTGAAGGTTCGTTCGTGCTCGCGACTGATTTCTCTTTGGAGACACTGCTCGGGTGTCAATACGATCTGTTGCACCAAATGTGAGCAAGGTTTTGTTCCAGAAAGGCGCAAGCACGTACGAGAACAGATCGTCCGAGACACATGACCTTTTCTGGTTGAGAACAAAAGGAACTCGCTCTTTCTCTCTCGCTCGCTCTCTCTCGCTCTCTCGCTCTCTCGCTCTCTCTCTCTCTCTCTCTCTCTCTTGCGTTTCGCTCTGCTCTGCTTGTGGTACACAACCGTGAGAGGACGTCCTTGGCTCTGGTGCTTCTCGCCCATTGTTGTGACTTCAGGCACATACAAGATGGGCAAAGTCATGAGGCGATTGTGACAATGCGAGAGGCGAAGCAGGAACTTATGTTAAGCCCTGGAAACACTTGTCAATAGTACGATGACAGTGGTGATAACATCGGTTGCGTGTCATAAGATGCACCTTGAACACGAATGTGGATGGGCGAAAGTTGTGGCAACCTGCATAGGCTACCACTTTTACGTTACATCAGTTCGTTATCCGTGTTACTGGATATACTACTCTTGCTTCTGATGTTGTTTTGAGTATGACAATATTATGGTTCAACACAATCGTCTAGTCACATGTCACTTCGGAGTGTACAGTGGCCTCCATCTCGGTTGACCATCCTAGTCAACGCTTGGATAACATCGGTGACTCAGTGGTCGGTTCCCGCTTCCCGGTGTGAGTCGAGGTACTCCGAGTATATAATGGAAGCGGTTAGGTGTTCGCACAAGCAAAGGAAAAGTCTACTTTTGAGTGCAATTTTGAGACTTTATATGTCTTTCTTTTCGTGAAGTAGACATTTTCATACAACGATATATCACGTTTTGATATTTCCAAAACGGGTGGCCCTCTAGTGTAAGATACCGGAAACGGAGGTGATTCTAATGTTAAGATATCCTAAAACTAGGTGTTATGGCGCTATCAATAACGTTGTTGTCGGTGTATGGACATACTTTTGTAAAATTTATGGAATTTTTCAAATAACGTATTTGCACTTGAACAGTTTACTTTTCTCTGATTGTGAGTTGTTCCATAGTCGAGGTTCAACTGTTTGGAGGTGTCATAACAGTGCTTCTCGCTAAACAGATATCACCTGGCGTCTGTTTGAAAGCATCGTGAATCACTTCAAGTGTTCTTACTGTAAATATCTTGTGATGGTAAATTGTAATATCTTACTATATTTACAACTATACATATTTCGTAAACGGGTGACCCTATGATGTAAGAAGCGGGCGCCTATTGCGAATTTAGGCTAACAAACGGGGTGCTTCCAGTGTTACGGTATTCCAAAACGGGGTGCTTCTGTGTTATCAATAACTTTCTTGTCGATGTATGTTTACAACATTGTAAGATATCATTATGACAGTAATGATAACATAATGATCGTCCCTGCCATAACGGAGCACGTTTGACAAGCATGAAAGGAGGTGATTGTTGATGGCATTGATAGGATTGTCACAGCATCCTCTTGTCAGTTGTGATGACCGGTTTTGCCCTTCCTTTCCTTCCTTTCCACCATCAGCTTCTTCTTCTCCTTTCTCTCTTCTTCGCTTTGCTCCTCTGCCATTATCACTGGCCGCCGGCCACTTATTTGTTTGAACGGCTGAGGGTGCGCTTGACGCCTCGGTGGTGTGTTTATGTGAGAAGAGTGACCGCGCGGGGTGTTTGGCGTGTGGTGTTGAACAGAACTGTGCTTCTTAGGAACCAACTGTTCCAGGGGATTTGAAACACTGGGCCATAATAAACTCTCCATACTATGCTTCCGTCGGAACCGACTGTTCCAGAGAAGGGGTACAGAACTTGCATTTGAAACAGAGGAGTAAAACATGTAAGGATGTAAGAATATTTGAATACGGTAAAGAATCCGTTTGATGTTCAAAATGAGGGCAAAGTGGGAATCTTCTCCGTTGAATCTAGGAATCGGTGTTATGGCGTTGAGGAGTTGTGAGGTTGAGATATGGAATGGTTGGATAAGAACTGGCTCTCATGGGATGAGAATAAACGGATGCCTAATGTGAAGATATTATATTAAAAGAAAGCTTGTTGCAAGTTAAAAAGGTTAACAAATACAGGTTAAGGATAGAGTGCTACTAATTAGAATAATGTTTGGTCAGATCGCTTTTGGTCTAATGTCCTGCTACATTCACATCGTTTTGGATGTGTTATTCCGCCGGTCCGGAAATGCTTCTTCTGTCATCCGCGTGTGACAACGGTGACATTTATCTGCTGCTGCTCAGTAGCAATCGCGCCCCTTATTTTGGAAACATTGGTGACGTCTATCACAGGAGAATGCTGCCCAATTCATTGCTGTTCAGTTTCCGTTGGTAATGAACAAGATGGTTCTATGTTTCTCCAATGATGCTAAGTTTGAGAGTTTGAATAGGTTATTGTTTCTTCAATGGAGTTGTTTAAACTTTGCGCAGTAAATTGTAAACAGGGATTGCATTATTTTACAGCGGTTTTGTGTCAACTATGTTCCTTAGATCAAGAGGAACCCAAAAAGTAAATAGTAAATAGGCCATTTTACATTTTCATAGTGGAAGCCGGGCCCTAGTAAGCGGTGGTATGGTTTGGGGGTTTGTATCAATGAATGTAATGCTGTTTCACGCACGCGCATGTTCTTACTGCTAATTGTAACGGAATGCTTCGCAACGTGTTTCTTGTACGAAACCAATTGCCAATAGATTACTGCGCCACAGGGCGCCATCGTATTCATGTGTTCGCTCTGTCTACCTTGTTCAATCAAGGATTGCTGTCCGTTGTACTCGGCTGCAATCAAGGCCCTTTTCCAAGGTTGCACCTCCCGGCCGCGGCTTTGGCCTCCTCTTACCGTCTGCTCGCACGACCTTGTAACGCGTACTTTCGGTATATCCCGCGGTGTTTTACAAATTTTTGTTTATACTGAAGTGTTTATGTAAATCATACACAGATAGTTGATGGAAGCTGCCAAAACGCCGAACTTTCACCTCGGTTTTCGATGATAAACGACCTTCACTCGCAGATTGTCGGCCTTTCGATTGTTATCGATGATCTAATCCCCCAATCCCCCTCCTGATCCCTTTCATGGACTCTCGATGTGATCCTCTTGCTGCCAAGTCAGCGTGGCGTTGTTCACAATGTTTTATGATTACCGATCTAATATATTATTCTTAATTTACATATTTGAATGTGAAGGTTAAACCTACGGTTTTGCTTGTATTGACAATCTTACGATAAGCTTAATTTTCTTATTGTTAGAAAATTTTCTGCATTCATTGATATCGCCGACACAATGTTTCCTGCAGTAAGTATGTTTCTTAAGTTTTATGTAGTAGTTAAACAGATGTGTTAGAATTATATCCTGGTCCCTGCAGAATAACGAAGAACTTGTACCAAGAAAGGAAACGTTGTCCTATAATATATGGACGCGTAACGTTTTTGAATCTCCACAAGGATGACCATATAGGATAAGGTGAATGGGATGCCTCTCATGTTAAGGTAGACCAAAGCGGGATGTCCGGATATTTTGAACTTACGAGCGTTGTTCTACTTTTAACGAGATGAATATCGTGATTGTTGAGATTGAAACTAATTGACAGTAGATAAAGGCGATCCTATCTGTGGGTTTGTATTAGTCCTACTTGAGATAATTCTGTTTCGATTTATCCAGACGTAGATCTTGTTGTTAGCACTTTTTAATCTTTTGTTACTGAGATCCAAAAAATCACCGTGGCTATATTCATAGTGTTCTTTGCTGAGTCTTCTCTTATGCAAGGTTTGATGGAATTGTAGCCCTGCCACCAGCCACTGCAACAAGACTTACAGTAACCCAGTGTTCGAACAATGAATAGTACATCACCTCTATAATAAATAGTTGTTTTGTAACATTTTGCTTTCCGGCGAGTAGTATGTCTTGGTTGGTTGCGCTCTCCCGCTGGCTGACATACATATATCCATCGGCTGCTCTTCTTTTCACCTGCCCTGTTCCATATTCTTTCTTTCTCGCTCTCTCTCCCTCTCTCTTTCTCTGTCGTTTTTCCTTCTTTCGCACTGTTTTTTTGTTGTTTCTCGTCTCCTCAAGTAGTTCAGCCTGATTTCGTCGTTTTGCCCGCCGGCGATCTCCGGCGCGTTGCGTCGTCGTCGTGCGTGTGTGCATAAATTTAGGGTATTTTAGGGTCTGAAGGTTCTTTTCGTTTATGATTTTAACATTTTTCCCTAGTTTTCTACGTATTGTTGTCAGAAATTAATCATCAGCGAGTTACTCATCCATTTTTTGCATTGTTCATCATGAATTTTTCCTTGACAAGAAGTTATGGTGGTATCATATAGAAAAGGCGTTTTGTATGGCAGAGATTGATCCACTGATTATTGATTGATCACAATCAATATCTTCAAGCGTTCCGATCCATTATTGTCACGGCTAATATTGTGATAGCGGGAGAAAAAGGGATGGGTGGAATGACCCGTTTTTATTCACGTAATCGCTTCTCATCTCATGATGAATATCACATCACATCCTATTTTTCGGCTTTCGCCTACGCTTCTCGTAGGTTCTCTTCATGGACTAACAATAAGACTGTTTAGCTTCCCCGGGTCTCAAATGTGGACATTCTTATGTTGTTATGGACAGAGTTACCTTTGTTATCGTATGCAAATGAGTTATTTTCGTGGGCTCTCTTCATTGACTTGTCTAGCAGGTTATCCTAACAATAAGACTGCGAAACTTTTACCGTTCTCAAATTTGAACATTCTTATGTTATTATAGATAGAGTTTGCTTTTGTTATCGTATGCAAATGAGTTACGGTAGATCGTTCAATAACGATTGACAGAGTGAATGAATGAATGGTCACTTGTGGGCAGGGGTGGTCTTGGGGTTTGCTTTACAATGGGTATTGTGTATAGACAGTTCCTGCTAAAAATAACCAGAATCAAAGAATATGAGTGGTTAAGCTTTGGTGGCTATGTAATTAAGTTTTATGAATGTAAGATTTATCATTTTCCAAGAGTTTAACTATATTCGTATTAAGTTAGTATGTATTCTTCCTAATATAGGGATCATTTAATGATTGTAAGCTCATTTGGTTAGAACTGAGGCAAATGTCTTTGTTTGTCGGCTTCCTTGATCTACCGGATCGATATCACTGTTCAGTCTGTTGCAGCTTACTGGTTATCAGTTTCTCTGTTTGTTTAGTTATTTCATGTGTTGTGTGTCATAATAAGGAGATCCGAGATGTTCGTTCTGGTTCTTCTTCTCCCGTCGTTTCTTGTCTTTTCTTTACTTGCTCATTCACTCTCGCCAGTTGTGTTGTTCGCTTGTGATAATGGGACGATAGCCTGGGGTAGGATGATAGATTGCGCTGTATTATCAGTGTACATCGATAACTACGTTATTGATAATGCCGGAACACCCTGTTTTGAGATACCTTAACACTGGAAGTACCCCATTTGTGACCCTAAATTTGTATTTGGCTTCTCCGTTTCTGGTGTCGTACAGGGTCACCCCGTTTCTGATATATAGAAATGTGAAATGTCGATGAATGATTATCAGCTTATCATTGTTAACATGTCCTTCCTAACAGCAGCTGCTTTATTGTCATTTGTAGCTGATGCTGAGCTTTGCCTGAGTATCTGTAGGTTCTGTATAATTTTGTAGCTTTGTTTATGTCTACTTTTATTTGAAGTTATAAAACTTTGAGGTTGATAGCAAAAGCATCTGATGTACAGTCAACATTGCGTATCAGAGTGCCCTTTCCGATGTCTGCTTTCGCCTCGCCTTCTTTGTTTGCGAATGATAAAACGGGTGATGATGATAGGAATGATTTCATTTACCCGAGGCATTTTTGCAATTTTGAAGGGGTGACGATTTCTGAATGGACACTTATGCGGTCTGGAACAAATTAGGGTCATGTAGAGAAAAAAAGGTTCTTCTTTTGAGAATGGTTATGGGAAATGTGGTTCGTAAGAATGGATTTTGTGTGCTTTTTTTGACAGCATGCGAGGCTTTTTGGTAACTTTGCTTCTATTAGGGGAATTTTTTGTATTGTATCGTATACGTGCGTTGAGATGCCTATTTGGCAATGGCAATTATAATTCCAGTTTCTTGGCGACTAGTAGTAACCTTACTACTATTGCAGCATAAAGTTACAGTATAATAAGTTCATGTTATAGTTATCTGACTACGGTTAGTCTCCTGTAAGACGAAAGTGAGAGAGTTGTGCCGCTTCCTGTCCTTTGTATTGTGTCGAGAGTGTGCCATTGTCTCGACGGGAAGATACCGGAGGGATTCTCTCACTGGTCACCATGAGTTTTTCCTGGTTACAATTGACAATTGTGAGTTGAGTGAAAAAAATCGTTGTCATTTCAAATCTGTGCGTTTTGTACATGTGGAAGAGTTGTCAGTTTGTTGTTGATATGACTGCAAGGAAGTGTGCGTCATATTTCTTTTTTTGCAGATTGAAAGGGCAGAAATATTTGTAGGACTTGATTTGTTTGTACGGTAAGCATACAAAATCACAACGCGTTAGTTTTGCCAGTATATGGTACCTAATATGCGCTAACATACAATTAATCGATATAACAAAGTAATATGCAAATTTGAGACTGGCGGAAGTTGCGCTGTATCAACATGATGTCAACCTTAGTATTCGTATCAAATTTGTATATTTCTGAACATCGTTACTTCTTTGTTCTTCCGAACGTGAACTGTGATGTTGAGGAAGCGGTTTTCTTCTTATCGTTGATCGTATTTGTTTCTCTGTATTCTCAATATGGTGTAGCGTCCCAGCACCCTCGGGACCGCCCGCAGGTTATGTATGAGGCCTTGATTCGGGAGTACGTTACTTGTATTCTCAAATAACTCTACACTTTTACTCTTATTCTCCGCGTTGCAGGCCATCCCGACTGTCGTTGTCGCCACGTGAGTCGTCCTCGTCGACGTCGTCGTCTGGCATGGCGGCACTGGCCGTCCGAACACCCAGCACGCCCGAGTACAACAGTACGTTATAAAGTATTTTATATTGTTGTATATAATACTATTTTACATTGTTTTATACTTGGTTTTGTTTATTAAACATTACAATGTCTTTGATCTATTTTGTTCTTACAATTAGCACTTGTGTCTCTTTATATCGTTGCTTATGTATGCCTCTTCGGGACCCCCCGCAGGCGAATAGGCCTTGATTCGGGAGAACTTTACTTTACTTTACTTCATGTATGCCTTGCAGCTGGAATTTTCCAGACGTATATTACCGCTGTCCGGTGTTAGTGCAGATTTGTGTACCGTTCTTCTACTCACAGGGATTGGTGTTTTGTCGAAAGGAAGATTTGACGACAAAGCAAATCTTGACGTTGTCGTATCTATTATGAGTAAGCAAAAACATTAGACTTACGGGGGGGGGGGGTTATTGGCAATGCGTCATTAGCGCTGTCATTGTCAGATGCATAGCATTCTGTCTTCTTGATCTTCATTTCTTCTCCTTTTTTTTCAATTCGAGTCTCGGTGCATATGTTAGGCACTGCATCTGGGTCAAGTGTGCTAATAGGGCGGATGAGGCTATTTTCGGGTGCTCATCGGCCCCCGAGGTTACTGGAGTAAGTGGCCACCGAAGGGCTGTTTCTCGGCGGTTTTGGGTTAACACGTTTTGTATAAGTTAACTAGCTAACTCGTAACGTTATTGAGGTTACGTTATGCGCATTGCGCATAACGTATGTCCTCATCGCGTTTTGAAGGCGTTCATAGACTGTCGGTTTAAAGGAGACCGGAAACAGTCATTTCATTCGCAAAAAAATGTGTTCATAATCAGTGTTTTTTGACCCGTCACTTCTATGTTCAGGGAATACACATAAGCAAATCCCTGGGAAAACTGACCGTTTCCGGCCCTCTTTAAAATTTGCATATCCTTTGTCCAATCTTCAAAACCTGTGTGTTTATATGGAAATGAGGTACATTAGGCCGGCGATAACAAAATGTTGTGTCATGCATACGAACGGTGTTTCCGATTTCGTGTCACTGAATCTTCCGAGACGGTTCTCTGATTCTGCTTTTGTGTGTACCGCGGCGTTTGTGCTGCGGGGCGCTATTTGCTAATTTCTCCCTGCGGTTGCGCGCCTCCTGGGTTCAACACAACAGTGGTTGCGTGAACAATGTGTGTTCACGACACATTTCTCGGGAGGTCGCGCCGGTGCTAAACATAGGAATTTTCCACCCATGGTGTATCAGAAGAAACCGGGTTATATGGTGTCACGGTGTTAAACGCTTTCAAAACCTTAAATTTAAACGCTACGCGTTTGAATCCATTGTTTTTCCCGCCAGTCCGGAAATGCCTATATCATCTGTGTTCTTTTGAATAGCTCTTTGTCCAAATGTGGTAATGAGGCAACTGTACAACGGTGTATGGGTGTCGTGGAATATTTTACGTCAGATGAGGGTGCTGTCTGTTGTCAACACCTTTTCCCACCACCTCCACCCTATGTAGTTTGAAAGTGGAGTGAGGAGGGG
>JACMIJ010002193.1:0-10011 GCA_014805365.1 Koerneria luziae | reverse complement strand
GTCGTCTTGTGAGGTTGCGCTTGTTCAGGCGTTCGTATCTCGCGGGAGGAATTCGGCATGTCCTGGGGTCTCGCCCTGCAAGCTCTGGTTCCGTTCATCGCACAAACTCTACAGCAAGTCGCAACCAGCACAACCACCTATCGTAAGCACTCACAGAAAACAAGTCATAAATTTTGAGTGTTTTAAACACTCCTTACATTAGTACTTGAGTGTATACAACACTCATGTATTACGAAATACTTAACACTGAAGAAATTAGTTTTTTAACACTCAAGTACTATTGTGAGTTCTTTGAGGCTTATTTTTCTCTGAGCACATTCGCACACTTTAAACATATCATCAAGGTTACGTATGCTGTTTCTGGCATGTGAAAACGGTGACTTTTGAAAAGTGTTTGTAGCCGGAACATCAGCTGAACACAGATTTTTTTTGAAGAAAGAAACTAGACGACTTGTTTGTGTCAGGGAACTGTGTCTGTAGGGATTTCATAGAATCGGTGACAACCTTTAATGAGCAGAAACATATTGTTAGTTCTTAAGGAAGGCCGGAAATCGTCATTTCATTCGCAAAAATTGTGTTCATAACGAGTGTTTTATTGACCCGACACTTTTGCGTTCAGGGAATATGCATATCCAAATTTCTGACGGCTTCCGGCCCCCTTTAACAAGTCGCTTCCGGAGCATCAACTTCATGAGAACCACAATTTCCAGAAGTCACAATTCCCGTGTGGGCGACGACGGCACTTCAAGCGTTCGGCTACGCTCGGACCGGTATCAACACGATCCTCTCGGTGATGTTCATGAAGACCTTCCGACAGTTGTTCTACGAATGCATCTCATGCAGCCAGTACAAGGCGGAAGAGAGCGCCACCTCCATCCACATCAAGCCATCATCGCAGGTCGAGACCTATCCGTAGTTCGAAAACCATTTTCGACTTTTCCAAACCATCAGAGACATGTGTCATGCTACAATAATAAAGAGCCGTGCTTTCCGTGGATGCTATTCCAAAGTTTTTTTCATGCACCTCTACCCTCTGTAAACCTGTTGTCATGTTTTTCGTGGGCCAGAAAGCAAAAGCTTTTTTCCAACTTAAGCTTTTTTAAAAATATTTTAAAAACTTAAAAGTGGAGGAAAACGATTTCTTGAAAATTCTGCCAACAACATCAAGGCTAATAATGTGCGTGCCAGTATTTGAAAGGAAAAGTCCACGCTGTCTGACCATCCGTACAACCTCTCCTTTTCAGACTGATCTTTCCACGATCTCGCACACTCCTGTATGAGTTCGTTATCTCCCTCCACCTCCTCCACTGCCTTCCCTTTTGTTCCCTGAGACACTTGTGATTGTTGTTGTAGATAAATGTTTCATGTCTTACAATTAGTGTATGTACAACACCGCTGTAGAAAAACAAACCACGAGTTCCGCGTGTTTTATACACTCATTTTCGCAATTGAATTACGCTGAATAAAATGAGTGTTTTATTCAGACATTCCACACTATTGACGTTTCTATATCTCTGAGAAATTATGCCTAATTGAGCTTGACTTTGGTACTGTGACACCGTTTCGTGATGCAACCTAAAGCACATCGCAAGATCAACAACAATAAGCTGGCTAACAGAATAAGGATGCCAACGAGGAAGGCGATGACATCCAGGGAATGATACTGTACGAACCCGAGTTTGTTCCCGAACGGAACAAGATTCTCGAGAGTTTGGAACTCGGCGACGAATTCCGTCCAGCGGACGAGTAGTTGATCGGGGGAGATCGGCTTTTTTCGAACTTGAGACTGAAGGCGTACCGCGGCAGATTTGAATCTGAAATGAGCGTGTTATGAACTTTGGGAGGAACTAGACGGTAGTGACTCACGAAAAGTTTCACGAAAAGTAGTCGGTTCGTGTGAATGCTTGGACAATTCGGACTTGAGTATTCCTCTCACTGGCCCTCTCAGGACCCCATGTAGGCAAAATGTCGGCGCCGTCAAGAACAAGAACCGCCTGGAACCCTCGGTCAAAAGATAATCAAATTAGCGAGCATTGTTCGGGGGTGTTCTTATCCAGGCGGTTCCTATATTGGGCGATGAAGTATCTAGTTTTTTAACGGCCGAGGAAGCAATACGGTGAGAGATAGTTTGCTGGTATTGTGAAGAACGAGTAACGCAAAACTAGCAATGAGTTCAAATAGCTTTCTGTTTTTCACCCAGTCTGTCGTAGCATGTGCCTAATCTTATTGTTAGTAATGCCTCTAATCACTGTTGTTGTAACCGACGCGGAAGTCGCTAATCACAACAGAGGAACAAAATAAACACACTTCCACAGATAAGAAAAGGTAGAAAACACAGAGGAGAAATTTGTGTTCTGAGATAAAAATAAGTTAGCCATTGTTCGAGCTGACTCGAAATTCATTCATTGCCTGCTACCCAGTGGCTTTATTGTTAGTCGGGTTGAATAAGCAATAGAGTACAAAAACAATAGAACTAATTGGATTAATGTAGCTCTGTAGCTCATTATACCTTGTATTTGCTATATGTACATATATTATATCTTGATGAATACATTGTGATGACGATTCCTACCTCTGATCCTCAATTAATCGTCGAATGGCATCGTGGACCGTGTCCGCAGTGATGGACTCTTTTCGCAACGACACTCCGATGCCGAGTTTCTCCACGAGATGCGCATTTGTGTACTGATCACCGAACAGAGCGATCACGATCATTGGCACCGAGGCGTAGATCGAATCCTGAAAAGAAGATAATATTCGACAAATACAACTCGAACCTAATAATAACAATAAGAGTTGAATGTATACGAAAACTGGGTATTTGTATAAAACGGAGTCAACTATTCCAATACTAGTTGGAGGTGATTGAAAATATTCATCTAAACGTGCAACAAACCTGAACACTGTTGTAGCCACCGTGTGTGATCAATCCGCGGCATTTTGGGTGCACTGAATGCATGTTTATCCACCCACCAAGTCATAATAGTCTAATGTTGTTCACAGTAAGCCTGTTTGCCCAATAAGGAATGTAGACTTCAATAATCTAGTGCGTTGGTGCATCAAATAAAGTGTGTTTTGTGAACGATTTTCTTCCTGATAGTTAGTTAGTTAGTTCGTAAACTTCTCAATATGTTGGTGATATCGTCTTATTGTTAGGGGAAACGAGCGCAACCGGCAAACGCACTCAGCAGCGCAGCCTGCGGTAGCCACTTCGACAGATGCACGTTCCTCGGGAGTCGATCGTTGAGATCGTCCTTCTCATATCGCAAGAAGAACTGGACATTCGGGAAAGCTTCGAAGGTGCGAAGGAAGGCGTCCTTCCAGTGCGCGGGCATCAGGTACATTGGAGCGAACGAACCGAATGTCATTACGATATGACCGTCGACGGCGGATTTCACGAGGCTACCGTATTCCTGGAATGTGTAGGTCATATTTAAGATGCGATCAATTCAGTTATACGGGCAAAGGGATATGCAAATTTGAGACCGGCGGAAGTTCCTATGTGGCACAATTGTCATCTTCGATTTTGGCATCTGCGAAACCACAGGTTTTTATGACCGCGGATTTAGCATACCTAATTTGCATACGAATGAGGTAAATTAGAGTAACGATCGTGAAACGCCGTGAACAGCTTCAGAACGTTGTGTTCAACTAGCCTGATCAAGCTCTTTTTCGGATTTCGCTTCCTGCATTCCCAGTCCTCCGATATTCACAATCTTATGGAGTGTTGGACAGGCGAAATCGTACAGTTCGTTGCTGTTCACAAATACTACGGGGGCGGCTTTCGCGAGTTCGGTAAGTGAAGGGAAATCGTCGCCAAAGTGCCGACGGAAGATGGCCGTCTCTTTGTCGCCGACCAGCCTGACAAATAAAGAACACAGATTACGGTAAGATAACATTACAATCACAATGCACCTTAAGACATATTGTTACCACCAGCTACGGTAGTATAATTAGTTCTTCTGGTTCTAGTGGGCTTTCCGGTTAACTTTTACAGTGATTCATTTCACAGAGTCAGGGGACAGCTCACTGGAAATAGAGCATCTACAACTGCGGCATCTAAGCCGCAGTGGCAGGATACTGTAACTGTGCTGAGAACTCACATTGGGAGTGCTCTTTGTGAAATTGCGTGACCGACGAAACTCTTCACGCGCTCAAGAAATGCCATGTTGTCGCCAGCGTCCATCATAACGGCTGAAGTCCAAATTATTTTTTCCCGCAGGCTATAAAAATTTGCAACAATGATCACAAAGAGCGTACTTTTAAGTGTAGCCAAGAGGAAGAAAAACAAATATAACGCTGATTTCCAGTTTTCTCATGAAAAACTGGGGTTTTTCCGAACAACAACAATGAAGGCGTGAATGTTCTGATGATAACATCTTATTGTTAGACGTTTGTGTTGAGAATGTACGCTGGTCAATTTGGCAAGCAACTCACGTGAGCAGTACGACGGCGGTTTCGGCACTCCAACTGCACTAGAGATGTGCTCCAAGAGCAGACCACTGCTCGCCCAGATCCACGACGGGATACCTGTATCATGAAAGCAACGGATATTTCCGGTGATATGAATACATGATGATAGACCACTTTTTTTTTCAAACAGAAGATCCCAAAAAAGCTGTGCTAATGCATTATGTTCTTTTTTTGTTTGCTATTCGAGTAAGGTGATGTAGTTGATAAGGAGATATTCGAAAGACAATGAGCATTGCTGGACTGGCATAAATATAAGCCATTCAGGCAAATAATACCTGCCTTGTGACTAACGTACAGGATGTAAAAAAAAATTTGAACTGGAAACACTTCAGGAGGTGTAATTCTCCATAGAAACATATCACAGGATGCTGAAATAGCTATGATTGGACACAATGTGGATTTGTGTGAATACATTGAATACGTTGTGACAATCGCAAGCATGATGAATGAATGGAAGGGAAAAAAGCAGTACCTGTCAGCTTGGTCACTCCGATGCCGCAGTAGCTGAACATGTGCGTGATGGCAACATCGAACTTCTCCGCTCGCACGCCATCCAGAAATGTAGCGTTCGTTATGAGCACTGGAAGGAACCCCGTTTATCAAATATTATTTCTTACAATTAGAGAATTCTGTCAGAAAACCGAGGACAAATTTAAATTGTATGTTTATATACACTTAAACTTGACTAATGCATGATTACATGTTCATGACACTGTTTCGTTCTTCTCCGGTTGTCTTGCAACATAAAACGAAAGCGTTAGAGCATAACTATGTTGCAAGACAACGCCACATTTCTTATCTCTGCCCGTATGTGTGGTACTAACATGCTCGTGTTGATTAGCCTTAAACAAACATTATTGTTCCCGGTTGAACTCTGATCATGGCATGCACTGTGAACTTGCTACGAATGTTGCAAACAGAATTCTTAATGGTGTTGACAGCATACGAAACTTCGTTCAAGATGACAATAAGTAAATATAGAAAAATGAAGACCAGCATGCAATTGTTCGTACTATTGAATTGTGTGACTGCCGTTTCACAAGCATGTCAAGATGCTATGAGCAACAACAAATCCCAATGTATAAGTCAAGTATGTAGTGAATGTGCTTTTCTCCGTTCTGTACAAATGTTTACGTTTCAAGAGTAAAGTGAACTGACATTCGCAACTGCCGGCGATCAGATCCAGCACCTCCATTAGTGCACGCGGTCGGCTGCCCCAATCCGCGGTGCTCTAAACAGTCAGATCAATGTTTCAACAAAGCGACAATACGTCGAAGAATGCCGCCACATTATCGTCGAACAGTGATTGTGCTTTGCTGCCGGAGGAAGCATTCACGAACTCGTCTGAAAAAAAGAGTTATTGTCTGTAAAGCGATGATAAGGTAAAAAACTGAAGAGACTCTAATTGTAAGATGTAAGAGCATAACATACAAGAGCATTTCAGAACCGCCGTTTTTTAACTTCATTTACATACAATAACAAAGTAATATTCAATGGTACAAAGGTGGAATAATCATCTCCGTATCGAACAACACAGAAACGCCGTTACAGGTAAACAACAAACAAAACACAGCGATCTTTGCAAAGCCGACAAGTTTGATGCGAACTGTGGTCTTCATGTCCCACAATGTTACGGTTTTCAATCTTCTATGAAAGGATGTGAACATCAGCTAGTTACTGCTACTTGACCATAGAATGCCCACATTGTGACTAATCACAGTTCAATTTCAGCATTTCCCAACAAATATTTCAACATCTTGTGAATGTTGGAAGAGATTGGTTTGTGTTGTGTCCAAAGTATAACTTACCTATTACTTACATTTTGCTTTCTAACTTACACTTTACATTCGGTTGTATCTCGATCATCGTGTAGTTGTGCTCGATCATGTATAGCACGTACAGTCGGACATCGTGCCCTGCATCCGCCAGCACCTCGGCCACTCGCTTGTTGAACAACAACTGGAAACCACACGAACAACGTTCGCCCAACTCGAAATTGTAAACTGCTCGAGTTGGACATTGGTACTATTGGCTTCCCTGATTCGATCTGTACAAATATCCGACTGTCACCGTATGATCAAATCGTATTGTTAGGTTTGTTTCCAATTACCCATATTTGCCGAAATATTTAAGTTTTTCAAAAACCTATGTCATTTCACAAACTTGTGAACCTGTACTGAATTGTGAAAAACTTGAATACGCTTACAAAATTGAATATATCGGATATTTGTAAAGAACGGAGTCAGATAATCCAATTGTACTTGTACTATTGGGATGCCTAATGCCGTTCTATACAAATACCAGCTGCATCTGCATATCTTATTGTTATCATTCTTACTCAGTAAGAATGATAACAACAAGATATGATTTGAAGGCCTTGCCATGTCGTTTCACTAATTTGTGAAGCAACGAAACATTTTAAAACATTTGCAAGTTTGAATACAGTCGGATATTTGTACAGAACGGAGCTTCATATATAATACATATGCCCACTAGTATTCGTGCATCGAGTCAATAACAATAAAAACGTTGCCTAACATACCTGACTATTAGAAAGGTACGGTGCAAAAACAGCCACTTTGTACGCCACCGCAATACCGGCCATTAGCAGGCCAAAGGCGAGCCGCATTCTACCGGCCACTCACGACAGCCGCCAGGGGAACAGTCTAGCGAGAGGCAGCCTGCCGCTTGTTAGGCTCGGAATACCGGAACATTGTACGAACCGAACAACAACCACCACACACTTTCAAGACAGATTGCTGACACCCGGGCCCGTATCAGCTCTTATCAGTAAGAACTATCAGTAAGAACGTATGAAAATTGTCCATCGACCAAACTACAAAGAATCCGCGGACTGTGGTGGTTGATGCCGTGCAAGAAGAGCCAAGTTCTCCCGTATCTTGGTACAATATATTGGTTCTTTCTTTCTCACAATCAGTTCTCCGCAAGCAGTTTACCTGCGGGGACCTGACAATGAGAGAACCATGATACTAATTGTAAGTACGAAAAAAATTCATAAAATTGTAAAAAAAAATGCACTTCTATAACACAGACATTTATACCATTTAAAGTGATCAAACAATACATCTTATATACATTGAGCACAATTGGCAAGATTCTTCGGTCACTATTAGGCCTGCTTCTCCTTAACCAGGAACCGGTGATACGCATATTTGATAGCACATCGAATAACAATCAAAACAATTCCCATGAGCATCAGAACAACCACAGAGAGGAAGGCAATAACATCCAGGGAATGATACTGTACGAAACCGAGTTTGGTCCCGAACGGAACGAGATGCTCGAGTGTATGGAACTCGGCGACGAATTCCGTCCAACGGACGAGCAGTTGATCGGCAGAGACGGGCTTGCTCCGCACCTGCCGGAGTAGACGAGTGGCCACAGATTTGTACCTAACAATAAGCAATGAATGAATGCATTTCCATAAATGTTAGATCCGTTCATTAATGGATGACCGTAAACAAGCATTTCATCTGCTCCTTACCAAAACATTCGACATATTGGTAGGCAAAAACACCCCCTTTTGGCATTATGAAAAGAAACGATTTGTGATACTTTTAAAAGTATTATATTGTACAATCTCTCACCATGTCTTCTTGCCCTATGTGTTTGAAAGACCGATAAATGGGCACCACAATCGAACATATGACTCTGCCCAATTAATTCCTGTTTCATTGTAAGCACTTATGCATAGCAAAAAATGTACCTTTACTGCGTTAGGAATAAATGACACTAACAATAAGATATCGAACGATGCCTTTAATGCGTTTAAAAAAGGTGTAAACTCACTTTTTAAAGTACTATGTCCCCGTTAACCTGGCCTGGGTGTGGTTAACACTTGTGCTATGAGGCTTGAAAGACTAAGAATGGGCAAAATAACACACAGATATGCTCTATTTATTCATATTTCACAGAAGACATAAGACTATACGGACATTGTAAAAATTTCGCTCATTCCTATAAAAGTGTTGCTTTTTGGTTCTCTGCGGCTCTAACAATAAGTTATTCCGTGCAGAAGGGCAATGCACTCACCGGTCGTCGTTCAGGATGCGTCCAACGGCATCTTCCATCGTCTCTCGTCCGATCTGCTCCTTGCTCAGGTAGATGCCGGTGCCGAGTTTCTCCACCGGATGGCCGTTCTTGAATTGATCCCCGAAGAGTGCAATGGAGATCATCGGCACGCCGGCGTAGATCGCATCCTGGATAAATACAACTGTCCATACATAAAAACTGTTTTGTTATTTGAAAAAAAAAACGAAACGTTTTCGTTAGTCTATGAAACAATGCATACAACGCCTCAAGAATCCTGAGAAAAACCCAATTATCGTGATTTCCTGATGACAATGGTCCAACTTATTGTTAGTTCGGGGAAGTGCATAATATTTTTTTGGTTCTTATTCAAATAAGTTTAATGCAATTACTCTTGTTCTTTGTAACCAGCAGCTAGAACTAGATTTTGACTGACCTGAACACTGTTGTAGCCACCGTGCGTGATGAGACCGCGGCACTTCTTGTGTTCTAAAAGGCATTATGAGAGACAGCTGATTGTTTCGCTACTAGCGCCATCATTATATGTCAGTATTGCGCAACATCAAACATACGGTGCATTTATTGGAAAATTAATGTCCAGCCGCGGTAGTCAACTCTTCTGTTTCATGCGAGCTTTTCAGTGACCTTTTTACAGTGACTCAGTGTATAAGATCACTGGAAAGCTCACTGGAAACGGAGAACTTTACTAGCTGAAGAAGGCGTAAATGACAGCACATTTCACTGCGCAGACATCTCCGACACTGTTTCCTTTGTTCGGGCATCTTCATAGGCTACCCCTATGTTGCCCAACAATAAGAATATCACAAAACTAACAATGACAAGAAACAGTAAAGATAACAAAAACAAGCATCAAAGAAGGTACGTACTTTTTTAAAGTACTGTGTCCCTGTTAACCATTGCTTTCCCTGAGTGTGGTTGACACGTCTGTCTCTTGTCTAGTGATATAAATGGTAATTGAGTGTTTTATGAGGCTTGAAAGGCAGAAAATTGTCAAGAAATAGCATGTAACTGTGGCATATTTATTCATGTTTCACAGCAAACATAAGACTAATCGGACAATGTGCGCTTGCTCCCTCTTAGGAATGTGCATTCACTACTTCTCCAACAAGGGAATGTTATTACCTCGGGCTCGGCTTTTGCTATGAAAACGGTAAATTATCGTAGAAAAAGAGGTGACAATAAGGAGTCTGAAGTCAGAATCAAAATGTAAAAAATTATGAAGTTAGAATGTAAAAAGCACTCACGAAGAAGATCGGTCTGCGGCAGCCACTTGGCCAGCATCACATTCTTCGGAATCCGGTCGTTCAAGTCCTCTCGATCGTATCTCACAAAGAACTGCACCGTCGGGAAGGCCTCGAAGGTGTGGATCAGCGCGTCCTTCCAGTGCGCGGGCATCAGATGCACCGGCGCGACCGAACCGAACGACAGCACGATGTGACCGTCCGCGGACGCGTTCACACGCGTCGC
>JACMIJ010002192.1:0-10012 GCA_014805365.1 Koerneria luziae | reverse complement strand
ACGCAGCTGTCGGATGCGCTGATCCGTGGCTACGCCCGTATCCGGCCGTGTCCGAATAGCCAGGCGGTTCCGGTCGCAATGCGGGCCCGACTCGCCTGTTCCTTGGTGTACGGCCTGCGAACGGCACGCATCAACTACAGAGGCGGATCAGTCGACTACGTGTTGAGGACACAGCAGAATGGATGGGAGGCATTGAAAGTATGTAATGTAATGTAAAGTAATATTATGTAAGATAATGTAATGTTATGTGATGTAAAGTCATGTAGAGCAGAGTAATGTATAGATAGTATTATAAAGTAAGGTGAAGAAAATAAAAGAATGAAATCTTCTTATCTTCAACAAGTTTTACAATTAGAGTTTTAATTTCAACAGCTAGTGATCACGTGAATTGCAAAAGAAATAAAGTGCCACTGTGAAACTAAATAGTAATAATAAGTGAATGGTGCGTGTAATATAATATTAATGTGATTCATTCCTCAACGTGTTTCTTTGATAAGCCAAAAAAATTGTCAGAAATATACAATTGTGTAAGTATTAACCTAACAATAAGATACACCATCAATCATAGATAGATTCATGGCAAACGATCTAATTTAGGCCTTGTTCGACTACAAGCCCTGATCAACCTACGGGATACTGTAAGTATTCCTCGAATCGAAACCTCGTTTTGAAGAATCGCCTTTGTTGCAACAAGTTGTGTTCGTTTCGCTTGTGTATTTGCTGTTACTGTGAACCCGGGGAAGGGCAACTTTGGTTCATGTATTTTGTTTCCTAATGTAATACCTAATATAATACAACACTGTTTATGTATTCTTAATATTATATAATACATTTCCGGTGTATTTTTTACATATTATAACATTATCTTTTACTTATTCGCGTTACTTTTCCTAATCTTACTTGATGTTCAGTTCGAGTTTAGGATGTGACACGAAGATGAGACCTCAAAATGCTTATTGTTGGTACTCCTGAAGCTTCCTGTAGAACATATAACAAAACATATAAGTAATTCCGTTCCTGCTAAAAAATGATCGCACGGTTGTTGTTACGCTTAGAACATTGGCATGAATTTTTTTGTTTAATTAAACTCATGAGCTTTGTTTTATTGCTTGTTTGAAGATGCTACGATTTCTTCCAACAATCTTCATAAGCTCACGATTTTTGTAAGAGAAATCGATCGTACTTATGCAGTCCCAAATTCTTCGTATTAGTGAATGACTTATCTTTAGGTAACTTAACTTATGTGGAACAAGGAAAGTTCAATTTTTACTTTTTTCTAACAATAAGCGAGTTCTCTTGCAATTCCCTGAGCCTAATGTTATATCATAGTTTCAACCTACGGACTCCTTATGCAATGCATGTACAGTAATATCTTCATGTTTACGCTGATGGCAATTTTATGAATAAAATATTAGATTGTGCTTCTTATTCGATTTGTGCATTGCCAGAGATCAGTTTTTGTCAGCCCATATCATATGCTATATGACCTGTGAGTATGCGAAATTTGAAGGTTTTCAACAAAATTATCCACTTACTTGCTCCTGAACACTGAGTACACTGCAGTACAAAGCGTGTTCATCATACATAATGTTCTTTGGAAGTTCCTTTGGAAATTCTTTGAAGAGGAACTTTAATTCACATGTCAAGGGGCCTTCGATAGCTTATTGTTAGGATTGTTTAACTGTACCGCTTCAGCATTCAATGCATACAAATATCTTTAGCTTTTATCCACTACCACAACTCCTCAGGAACAACATAAATAAGGACATTAACTAGCACGCTACAGAATGAAGATTGAGCGTTCCTGATAGAAACGAAATATTACTTCCAAGAAACTGGGGGCAGTGATACACGTATTATTCATTAAATTATCTATCAAATAGATAACAATATTAGACACACACTTCGATACACTCTCTCCATATACAAACAACAGAAGACCGTAGAATGGCATGAATGTTGAGACTTGAGCATTTGCTCAGCAAGTGTTTGGGCTCAAATCGGCTCAAACCATATGCTCTAACAACAATTTGAGCTCAATTTTTGATGTTGATTTTACTGGTACTCATTTATTTTGACAATGAGCACCGGTTGGCGAGGAAGCAGCATAGAAAGGAAGAGAGAGCTAGAGAAATACAGACAAGTTGTTTGTCGTCTGCGTCTCCGCTGCTAATGTGCTCTCTCAGTGTTCTCTCCTTCTCTAGAATGGACTGGAGCGTCCATGACTGGAATGCGACACGTATGGTTGGCAACAACAAGGGAACAAAGAAAAAATGTGGACGAGATCATGAGGACGTGAACTTTGCCTTGATCTTCTGCAACATGTCGACGAACATGTCGAAGGTGGATTCTTGTGGGGCTTCGTGTAGCACCAGAGGTGCCATGGTTTGTGTTAAATCCTGAATAATACGACTCTTATTTCAGCTTTGTTCTATTCTGTTGTATACTTGGCTTCCAAGTTTCAATATCGATTCGCTACTAGTTTGCACTTCGTTCATTGCTATTGTAGAGAGAGTGAAACACACTACAACCACGCCACTGTATGCAACGTCTGATAGACGATTTCAAGCAATGTTTTTCTGCATCCATAACGGCAGGGCTGCCAAAAGAAGAAATAAATAAACAAGCTTTCATCATTCACTTTTAATTAAAGCGAAATAGTGTACAAGACATGAAAATGAAGAATTTGCACGCATAACTAGAAAACACTCACAATTAGCACTGTTTTCGCTATATGCAATACTGCACAGCTTATGAACCCCCTTGCATGACTCTGACTCAACCCTGCTTCCTCTTTTGGCAGCGGCGGTGTTGCTCTGTGTGTGGTCTCCTAACTAGAGCGGGAGTGATATATGTGTGCCCGTGTGTTTGTGTAAGTTGTTGTGTGTTTATGTGCCCAAGTGCCTTAGGCGGAGGAGACTGGACCCCCGAGGGGGAGAAAAACTCCTTTCTTGGGCAGGTTTCGCTCGACTTCATCCCGTGTTCGAGAAACATGTGAGGATAAGTTGGGTATACTGTAGTCGAAAATTTTTGAAGGTATCTTATTGTTAGGGATAGAGAGCCAAGACGTGCGTTAGGATGAGATCGCTATTATTGCATGCTAGCACTAAAGAACAAAAGAACTGTTTGTTGTGTATGTAGCTTAAGCAAACAATAGAGATGGTTCCGAATAACTAGTAGCTAAATTCATAGAATTTGAGCGCTTTCTAGTTCAATAATAAATAAAATTACGATATCCTAAAAGTGCTACTGCCCTGTACCCAGTAACCTTGGTGACATAAGAAGAATATCCTATTGTAAAGAAACATTACATCCCGTATTACGCCGTTGAGAAACTGATTAGCGTACCTTCTGACTCTTGAACCTGGAGGCGAGGCAGCAAATGTTCTGTGCGCACTGTTCGTACTGCGGCATGCAGACGCACGGCGAGCCGCTGACCGAGATCGGGTAGAGGATGCATGTCGTCGTCAACGGAAGAGCCGTTCCACCCGGAGCTGCAGAAGACGATTATCGATTGTTTCAACAACTGGTTCATTTGTAGGAAACGATACCATCCAGAGAAGTACAATAATAACCTTCTCACAAAATATATCTTGTAGCTTTGACTAAACATTAACCAAAAACCAAAATTTGTGTTGATTGTTGACAGAACTATGGTAGCTTTGAGACCGTATTAAATTTTTTCTTATTGCTCTTGGCAAATCACCACTATCTAAACGTGTTCGTTGTTGCACAAAAGTATATAGTACTCACAATGATCATACCGAAAGAGTTTCAAACCCCTTCGTCTAATCCATCCCTATCCTCATTATCCCAGTAGGCGCGCGGCAGTAGCCCGGAAGGAAGGTATGATGTTACAGTCCCCCTGGGTATTTGTTACCGGCTGTTGTCTGTGTCTATCCCCGTAACATAGAGGGGGGGGGGATGGGGTATTGTCACGCGGCAAACTCCAATTACACCTGGGTGTTGTCTGGTCGGACAATGCCTGGGGGGATGGGCAACGGGTGTGTTTCCGTTCCGTCTGCGCACTGTTCTATTGCAAAAGACTGGACTAATTGTTGGCGCATTCTGGGTGCTTGAACGGTTTGTCTATTGATCATTGATCAGTAATTGATGAGATCCGGCTCAAGCTTTGAAAAGGTTTGTGAATGGGGAAAAGATAATGTCCTAAACTCTAAGGTGCATCTTTAGCATTTGTTCTGCTTCTGAAACCTTGCCAAGACTTTGAAGCCCTGCAAAAACATGACGAACAACAAGATAGACATCTATGACTTACGTATCGTCGTAGCTCCTGGTTGTGTGACTCCAGACGGCTGAAAAAATGTGTATTATGCTACCTTTGGACGGCAGGTCATAAAACCGTCGTAATTGTAGATCACTATTCCCTGAAGTTCAAAAACTGCCTGATTTGTTACTTAGTAGTATCCGATATACGTATCTATTATAAAAATATGTTCCCCAAGTTCGTACATCTTACAATTAGAAACGCAAACAGTAAACGGCAGTTCAAAACACCAAACATGTGCACGAATAGCAACAGCTGATCTCAAGCTTCACTTACCGGTTGTGTACCGGTTACTGGCGGCAGCGTCGTCTGACCCGGTGCTGGCTAAAGTGCAGATCAAGGAACATCAGTGCTTGGCTAAGCAGTGGCAGCAGTGGCAGCAGTGGCACACAATCCACGGACAGGTTTGGTAGTGGTGGCACTATTTTAAGGCTCAGTGACGAATGCGATCGTGTTAATGACGGTCAGTGAGACAAAGATATTGATGATGCGCCACTCGCAGTAGTGAACTCCTATGTTTCCAGTGAGGATTCTCGTGACCTTTTACAGCAACTCAGTAAAAAGGTCGTTGGAAAGGTCACTGGAAACAGAGCAATTCACTACTGCTACGCTTACAATTAGTTGCACGACAACCGCACCTCATAGCGTGCGAAACGGGAATACAGTATAATTAGACACAAGCAGCACCCAAGCAACACTTTTTTGTTTCAAATATACAATGAATAAAAAAATGCGTTGAAAGTAACAGTCATCGGAAAATAAATTTCGCTTGTCAAAGTGTCAGTGTTCTCGTGTTCTTACCATGCACCACAATCATTATTCTTGTGTCGAAATCAGAAGTTCACGCCGCCCAATATAAAAACCGCCTGGATAAGAACCTTAGAACAATGTTCGTTAATTTGATTATCCTTTGTACAAGGGTTCTCATCCAGACGGTTCTTATTCTTGGCAGCGCCCAGGCGTTCTTGCGTTGCACAAACAAACATGTGACGGTGCACTTCCCTTGGACTAACAATAAGATTGACGAAATGCAAGCTTGATTCATGTGCTACGTATACATTTTCCGTTCGCACTGAATTCGCACCTGTGGCGGATAGGTGATTGGTGGCAGCGTGGTTGGTGGTGCCACCGTTGGTGGCGGTGGTGGTGGTGCGGGCGGTGCGGTTGGCTGCGTCGGCGGTTGCGTCGCGGGTGCGGGTTGTTGACCAGACTGACCAGGATTGTACTGTTAAGGAAGGATGTTATGGAGACAGGACACGTTTGGGCTTGTGACTTGGCGCTACGGGGGTTTGGGAAATGTGACATTTCTTGGGTTTTGTATGGATAGAAGACAAACATTAATAAGTTGCCTAATTGTAAGATACTCACACATATCATATATACACGTGTGTTATGCTATTACGCAAACAGTAGCCAACAATCGCTATGTGCAAGCCGTGCTTACAAGTATTACACAACTTTCAATGCACAGCACTTACAGTAAGCCAGAACAGCACATGCAACATTTTTCAATCTCTATGACACAATGCTGCAAACACAAGCTGAACACAGGCACACTCTAGGTTGCCGAAGCTGCTCCTGCTCCACGAAACGGTATCTGCCCTAATGGACGAACCCCTGGCGGCGTCGCGGTCGATGGCGGTCCATTCGGCGTCACCACACGTCCGTTGCCATCCTGCGGACAAACACAGACGCCACTCGGCACCGTTACGGTTAACGTAAGACAGTCACAGGCGCAGCCGCAGTTCATGTTCGGAAGTCCGGCGTCCAAACAGAAGCAACCTGAGAGGGAAAACAACACCGTTATTGTTGGCATGTCTATTAACTCCGTTCTGTATAAATACCCGACTATCACAAGACATTCAATTTTGTACGCGTACTGAAATAGTTCACAGTTCACAACACGTTCAAAACTTGATAATGGCATAGGATTGCGATAAATGTGAAAAAAACGCTGTCTTGCTGTATGCCCTGCGTGCGTATTTGTTCTTGCCTGGTTTTTGTGATCTACTAAACTGCAACAAAATAACGTGAGCTTGCAAGTGTCGTGTTCAGAAGCACTGTGCTTGTTCAAAACAACGAAGCCGATACATACCCGCTGAAGAGCCATTAGTGAGTGCGGTTGCAGGGAACGGTCCTGGAGTGTTGCCGGGACGAGCAGTCTGAAGTTGAGAACTTTTTGAAATACCCGAGTTCCCTAGAATACGAGGGAAACCGACTGGCGTATTTGTGCATAAAAAAGAAACAACATCACATCAACCGGCAACAAGTGTTGTGCATTAGGCATTTTAATAACGTTTTTTGATAACATGCTTACCGTTTGGATCAATAAGCACAGTTTTTTCCAAGTAAATAAATCAATGGGCAGTCAGGCATACTAATAGTACTTACAATAGTCAGATTGGTGCAAATGACAAGCGTTTGCCTATATCCTATAGGCTATAGGTACACACAATAAAACGTTGAAATTGTGGCAACTGTATAATACCCACTGTCAACAAAGACAGTGCGCTTGTTAGACATCGCTTATTGTTCGAACCGACCGTAATCAAACTCGGAAGGCACAATAATAATATTTTGCTCGACAATATAATACTAGTCTGCCAATAAAAAAATTAGCCATGAAACATATCCAATGAAACACAAGACAGGCTGTTATGTGTTAGCAACACTCTCTGGCATGCACAATGTCTTACGCACTTCCGTTGAGGTTCCCGTCTGTTGCGTAGTAGGGTTCTGCGGGTACTGTTGAGGTTGGCCACTTGGATTCTGTTAGGTATTGATTAGCGTATCGGGAAAGGAGTAAGTTCGGATTGTTTACAATCAGGGTAAATTATGCTTCCACGAAACGATAAAATTGGATTAGATTAGGTTTAGTAGAGGGAGGGAAAGTTGGTTACTCACTTGTTGGAAAGGCGATCTTGTTGTTGGAGTAATTGGAGTAAACTGCTGCGGTTGGCTGGGATACTGTTACAAAATGATTAGTGCGAAAGTAAAGTATTAATATTTAAATTATTATTAGTGTTGAGGTCAAGAGATGTTTATGAACCTAATAATACACCGAGGTTCACTAAACGTTAATACCAGGATAGAACAACTGCTGTGATTAAGGAAAAGCTTAGTCAGTAACATACTTGTTGTGAAGGAGTTCCCGTTTGCTGCGTAGTTGGATTTTGAGGATATTGTTGCGGTTGGCTCGGGTTCTGTTAGAGAAACATTTGGGTAAACGGGTAAAAATAAGAAAACCAGGGAAATATTAACACACGACATTTTGCATGAGTTAGACCGATGGGTATGAAGTGGTTACATACTTGCTGGGTAGATGTTCCGGTCGGTCGAATGGTTGGGTACTGCGTATACTGCTGCGTTTGACCCGGACTCTGTTAGGGAAGGATTAATACAGGAATTACGGTAAACGGGGTATGATATTATGGTAAATTAATATGGGTGGAAATCTTACAATTAGTATTTGAACAAAAGTGAGCAAGGGTAACAAGTTACTGGAACAAAGATACTGCATACTTGCTGAGTTGAGGTTCCCGTTGTTGTCGAGAATGTCGGATTCTGTGGATACTGCTGCGGCTGGCTCGGGCTCTGCTATACTGTGTGATTAGTATTTGGGATCAGTTCATTAGTGGGTATTAATGTAATGGAGAGTATATCGGTAAGATAGTAGCAATGGCATGGTAGTTGGGAAGCTTGGTAGGATACCTTAGGCACTACTTAAGAATCAGATTCCAGCAAGTTAGGTTAGGAATAACAACTTTATCAAGGAAATTATCTGGGGAACTGCGCGCAAGTTGTAGTACAAACGGAGAAATGCTAGTCTTGTTGTTAGTGTCATTGTTATCGTGAATCTGTTACAGTTAGTCACAGTTGCAGTGAATCTGTAACATACTTGGTTCGATGTTGTAGCCTGTTGTGTCGTCGGATTTTGTGTGTACTGCTGCGGTTGACTCGGGTTCTGTTAAGATACGGTGTTATGTTAACACAGGCAATGAGTAACCCAAATACCGCACCGGGTAGTTGAAACAAAAGATGTTACTTCGAATTATGTTACAAAGGTGTTCCAATTAGAAGTAGTCAATTATAACTGAAATGTAACTAGCAGTTAGGATATGTTAAGAAACAATTATTGTTAAGATATTGTTTGTTATAACATGTTTAGCAAAGAATAAGGTATTGATTATACCACGTTAGGGTTACTTGGCTCCAATCAGTAGCATTCTTACATGATAAGATTGAAACAGAATAGGGTTACTGGGCTATAACCGGTGGCATTCTTACTGAACAAGATTAGAACACGTTAGGGTTACTTGGTTCAGACTAGTGGTACTCTTACTTGTTGATACGTCGGACTTTGTTGAGCTGTGCTTGATGGGGCAGCTGGTTGTGTGTATTGTGCAGTAGATCCCGACGTCGGTTGTTGATAGGTGGTCTGGGGTTGCGAGGGGGTCGCCGCTGGCTGCGTGTATTGTGGAGTCTGGCCGGGAGCCGCTGGTTGGGTGTTGGTCGTAGGAGAAGAAGCAGGCGCCGAGGACCCCGAAGTGGACGCAGCGGGATAGGTTGGAGAGGCCTGCAAGGTGTTCAGCATTGGTATTGCTAGTGATGTGATACGAAGTTAGCTGCTATACATACAAACGCTGCGGCAAAATACATGCTGTTTCTGTGACAGCAGTACTCGACAACAACTATTACTGACAGTCTTACGAGCAAGGAAACTCTGAACTAACATACAGTGCCTCACAACGTCCTGGTCCTATCAGGACCCCTCTCCACTACATACATAATAACTTATCTTGTTAATAACATACATATAAACATTAGAATATAAAACAGTCCTTACCTGCGGCTGCGTGTAAGTCGGTTGTGCTGACGATGGAGCGGCTGGCTGGCTAGGCTGACTGGCGGCCGGTTGTGTGTACTGCACACCGGTCGAAGGTTGCTGATAGGTGGTCTGTGCCGGCGGTTGTTGGGCGGCCGTAGAACCGGCCGTCGGCTGCCGGGTGGTCTGCGTCTGGGTGGTCTGCGTTTGTTGCGGGTAGGTCGGTTGAGCACCCGTCGAGGCGCCAGGAGGAGGCGCTGGTACGAAGGTCGGATTGCTGGCGCCCGGATTGTACTGGATGGCCGGTGGTGTGCCGGTTCCCGGTGTGGTACCGCCCGGTGAGATTTGCTGAAAGAGAAACGTGTTACACGGGGTGTCGTGTTTGTGTTTCAAAGCTGTTTATTATGTTGCTGTGACGAAGAAGCTTGTTGCCAATCCTTTAGACGCAGCACAATACTGTTCATCTCACACAGAATCATATCAGCCCGTTACGAAAAAACTAGTATATTTGAAAGTAAAGACTGTCTTGAATTGTTTAGTGCTAATTATCCTCTACCCTTGACTCGAGCAAATATGCGGGCTGTGCTTCTTTCCAAAAATATCAAGTCAATCAGTAATGTTGTTTTTGGAAAGTCAGTCTTCAAAAATGGTATTTGTCGGCTATTTGTGCTGCAAATGCAAGATCAGAATGACCTTGCAATAGAGGAGCATGAAGGCGTTCATACCAAATACATATAACTTATTTTAGGCAACCTCATCACGCTACAATATTACCGCAAATATACATCTTATTGTTAGGATGAAACGTGTTACACGGTCTCTATTATAGTGAGGCAAATGCCACATTATTATGAGGGCCCAAAAATTTTGAAAATTTAATTCTCAAAGAAAACGACTTGCAA
>JACMIJ010002191.1:0-10018 GCA_014805365.1 Koerneria luziae | reverse complement strand
AAAAGGATGTAATGCACATCTTAGAAGCTAATCTAGCGTGAAAAATGGATAAAGCAGTCTCTGAAAGTTCCGTTGCGCACTTTTGAAAATTGTTGATTCATGTCATTCTAAGTTTTCCGGAAGAGTAAGTATGCATTCACATCGCATCAGATCTCGGACAAATGCCGAATAAAGTAAAGTAATCCCGAATCAAGGTCTAATAGCCTGTGAGGCAAAGGCAATGACATAGTCTTCCGTATTCAAGGCATTTCGCCTGCCGGGAGACCTGAGAAGCCTGTGGGGCGGTAACTGACAATTAGGGAGCCGGGCCGCTGTCGAATAACGTAGATATAAATGTGTTTAGCAAGTTTGTGCATATCAGAGCATGTCATTTCCGTCGGCTTAGAGTACATAATTTGCTTACAAGAACATATAATAAACCTAACAATAAGATGTGATCATATGGCGACAGTCTGACAATTGTTCAGAACGGAGTCAGGTAATCCACTAGTGTAAGCTGCAATGCCGCCATTTTTTTTTGAACACGTACCAAACCTTTTAAAATTTCCTTGTCTCACCACCGAGCAACTCATTACAATCTTACTCAGAGAAGCCTCAAGTAACCCTCAATACTGATTGATACACGTATTGTTTTCACCGTTAAGTATTTCCAAATCCTAGTGAGAAAATGAGTGTCACAAACACTCAAGCTCCAAGAAATGTTGAAGACACTCAAAATTCGGGGCTTTTTTTCTCTGAGTTTCTCTGTGCCCACATGTGTGCTTTGGTGTGACATCAGTTATAACTTTTTAAAAACAACAATATCGTTCTTAGAATTTGACGGTACATGCTACGCTCTTTCCGCAACATTACTTCCCCCGGTGTGGCTGCGATTGATGAAGAGGACGAACATGATGACTATGATAAACGCAACCTCTTTCATTGTTCAATACGGGAAGAAAATACACTTTTCGTGTGTATTTAATACGAATAATATTGTGCTACAGAAGGAACACATGGCTTTCATTTCTATAGCCAGAGGATGGTACACTTGGCTCATAGTATATCACCTTGTTACAATTTCTTTGTTGTCTTTGTATGAAATTGAGGGACCTTACAATTAGATCGGTGCCAACGATACTCTGTGATGAATGTATAATTCCACTAATGCCAGATATTTAAATATCTGAGCCTGTGGCGATTCCACTGCATGGATGGTTTGCACATCATTTATATTACAGTTGACGAGGATTGCGTTTGCGCCATTCGGGTGTTTACTCCACTTTGGCGCACAATCGGCCGAAACTTGCTGCGCATCTCGGCGCTGAACACCAGCAACAAAATGGGCGGGGCGAAAATCTTGCAGTCGAAGATGTACGGAAATACGACGAGCGTGAACAACTGCAGACCGGGCAGCGTGCGAAAGAAGGCCAGCATCACCTGCGACATGGATAAATTATCAACCATAAAAGTTGGCCAAGGAAAAAAAGCAACATTGCAAAGTGGGTACTGTCTAATCGGAACCATTGTTTTTTTACAGCACCGTTGATTTCTTTAGAGGTATCCTTTGATTAGGGAGAAAATTACCTTGCTTACCCAAATCAGGGGGATTCTTACTACAACATTAAAAAGCAATCTTATTGTTATCATCCAATCTGCAGCTACTTATTGTTAGAGAAGCATTCTCCCAAATAAACCTGAAAGATGCTTGAGCATCTATACCTCCTTCCCCTTATCTTCTCTCTTGCTAAGCATACTAGCAATAAGCAGCGACTAACATTTCTTTATTGCTTTGCTTTACATTTACAACAAAAGGGTAATTGTGTACTGATCGCATCACGATGTACCATACCTCCATGGCGGTCATCGGCAGGTTCAACAGGACCAGGATCACGCCAAAGTAGAACAGACGACGATCTATCTTCGTTACCGTCGACCGGTGACGACGGATCGCCAATGCCGTGAGGCAGTAGAACGTCGCGCACACACACGGAGTGACCATTTCGATGACCAGCAGAAACGTGTTTCGATTGTACTATAAGAGTAAGAGTAATTGAGACGCCGGCAGTCCGACGAGTACTCACAGATTATTGAGTAGTATTGGCTAATCTGACTCCGTTTTTTTACAAATATCCGACTATCGCCCAATAATCAATTCTATCATCAATCCAGTATTCAAACTGTTCACAGTTCATTACAGTTTCAAAGCTTGAGAGACGGCTTAGGATTGCGAAAAATTCCAATACTTTTGCATGTTTGTGTAATTGGAAAGAAACCTAACAATAAGATTCGATCATACAGTGACAGTCGGACAATTGTGCAGAACGGAGTAACGTAAGCCAACAGTACTGTAAGGTGTTTCGATTGTACTATAAGAAAGATTGTGAGCAACTGCAGCACTCTGACAAGCACCCCCTCCCGTTCATTGGGGGTAATTACCAGAGTGCTTTTGACTACCCAAATGAACTTCAAACTTCTAGTCCTCACCCATAGTCAGAGAAAGGGATAGACTAATTGTAAGAATAGGAAAACATAAGATGAAACGCTATGTTGGGAACAGCATGAGTTCGGTCGGGCAACAATACAGCAACGTTTTGTGTTTTTGCATCAAGCGAGAATAATCAATTTCTTCAGTACGTGAACCTATGTATCTAATTGTAAGACTCTCAAACTGGTTTGACTACCCAAATGGACTACAAATTACAGAAACTACAATCAATCATACTTCTGGAAACTTCGAGCTGTCCACACTGATCAAGTATATGGTCTGATTGTAGACGATTTCCGGCTGATAGACCAGCGGACTTAGGATGATCGGCCATGTGTAGGTCGCTGGTAGGACGAGCATCAGAACGCCAACCACGGGAACCAATCGACGCCAGAGCTGAATGTTGGGAAAAAATAAATTTTGAAAGCTTTGGTCAAGTCTGCTCCACACCCTCTTTTTATCAGAGAAATTTCTCTTCCTATGAGAGAGTGTGGAGCAGATATGACCAATGTTTTCAAAATCCATCTCAATCACCTACTCAATCAATCGCGCATCAATAGCACCCTCTAGCAATCAGCGTTTAATGAGTAGGTCGGGACGGGGCGGGCCACTGTTCTGTGTTATTTCGAATGGCCACATCCCTGACGGAACAGATGATAACCATGCTGACCACCTTATTGTTAGTATTCAGGAAAAACTGAATGTTCTTAATATTGGATAAAACATACAATATATAATAGAGTTAATCAGTCTGGTTATTCAGCATTTACTGTGGTATGTAGCTTAAACAATGTTTAAGAAAATAATACCAACATTTTCATGCGTATGAAACATGGCTATCGACGTGTATCGATTAGCTGAGATCGCAATATTCAGTACTTCCTGCGCTGTCGTGCAGTAGAAGACGCCACTGAAAAAAAAACAGTTACACATAAGCGAATTAGTAAGCTTATTGGTATATTCAAGCTCTTGGCAGTCTCAGAAACTTGAGAATGGGCATAGTCTTTTGTTCTAAGTACGATGTCAACTATGTGCAATGAGGAAGAACATAGCAATACGATATGTCTTCTTTATCAAATAAGCCTATGCTTTAGTATTTTAAAAAAAAACACTCATTTTTCATTGTATGGTATTTCGCAATGCTAAACAAATGAGTGTTATAAATACTCAAGCACTATTCGGGCTATTTTGAGACTGATTTTATTCTTCTGAGAACTAACGTAAAGATTAGTCGCACAAAGAATTCGTCAGCCATCGAAGCGAACACACCGTTCACAAGTGGCGAGATTTCCAGGCGATACGTAAATGTTGAGACGAGCAGTAACATATCCTGTAACCCACAGTAACATATCTTGTGACTCAAAGTAACATATCCTCTAGCCCACAGTAACATATCCTATAACACCCAGTAGCATATACATAGTATACTTGCTAGAATATTCAAGCTCATATAAATGTTAACATGTCCTGTAACCCACCGTAATATTATATATCCTGTATTTTGTTTTGCATATTGTGAGTACCACAGCAGCCTGTTGTTACCATCGGTACCGTATTTTCATGCAAAGCTTTATTTTCTTTCGAGAACAAGTATTTACGCAATTCTTACAATTAGGGTGGTGGCAGTTCCTCATCAAAACGTGCACGCACACGTTTCATCTGTTAACAGTTCATTACATTTTTAAAGCTTGGGAGACGGCCTAGGATGGCGAAACATTTATATTCTTCCACAAATTTAGAAGGAATCCTAACAATAAGACATGATTGTAGAGTGACAGTCGGACTAGAACGGAGTCCGGTATTTCAATAGTACTACTTCCACCGTTCCTAAATGTGCATTTTTTTTTCTGTATGTGAATGAGCTATCGTACTGCAGACCGGGGGAAGCAATATACTATAATTGTGCAATGTTTCAAGTTATTAGATGCTGCTCATATTCAAGTGCTTACAATTAGTGTGTATAGAAAAAGAACTTACATTACAAAATCCTAGACAAAATAATTTGTAAAATGAGGATTTGAATACTCTCGGATGACTGACGATAAAGTACACTTGTAACAAGTATGTCACCGACAGTACGGTCATGTAAACGCACTGAAGTAAGAACAGCGCATCGTAGTAGACAAAGGTCATTGAACCCTGAATAACAAAAAAAAGAATTGTCAATGGCGCAATAAATAAATTAGCCACTTGTCATGTAATTTAAAAAATTAATGTTAATGTTATAAGTCACTGACAGGCTTGAGTATTATTCGAATGCATGACTGCGTCCTGTACAAACATCCGACCCCTCGCCGTGCAAAGAAGCTTGTTGGTATCGTTTTCCTCAAAACTCAAATCTACTAATTGTAAGATATTCAATGTTTCTCAATGCTAAAGGCCTGTGCACAAGCTTGAAAAGCAGTTTTAAGCTATGAAAATTTTTTATGCGTTTCTAAATCCGAACATTTAGTCTCATATTTATACAGAAAGGACCAAGTATTCCAACAACAAGAAATGTACGAATGAGAGTGCATGAGTTCCTGGCCATTGTTGGAATCGAAGTTCTCACATTTCTTCCTGATGTTCTATCGTAGTTGCCATGTGCAACTTTTACCCATGCGCAACTTTTACCCCCCCCCCCTTCGTATTGTTAGTGAACGTGAACGTAGTGTGAATGAATATTATTAAAGTGTTCGAGGCCTTTATAAAATAAGAAGAAATCTAGTGTCGTTTTTCTGCAACATGAAGCTATGATGTTCTCAGTGAACCAAATGTGTTATTTTGTTGTGGTTGCACTTATGATAATAGGCTTGCGGCTTGGCTCAATAAGTACCGTCACAGCATGTTGCATCCGACGGGTCTACGGTACCTAATTTGCATACGATGACAGCGGTTTTGCTCTCTATTACAAAGGGATATGCAAATTTTAGACGTGCGGAAGTTGTACTGTCTCAGCATGCGGTGCCGTCATATTCTTCTAGGAGTCAGCTATTGGAATAACAGTACAGTTGCGCTTTGTTAGTCGAATTCTGAACACTTTGAGTATAGTGCTCACGAATTTGTCCGATAAGTTAGCCAGCACAAAATTGCTGTGATTATACAGTTATTCGTTGTTAAACATACACAGTGGTACTCAAATATTCCTGTTAACTATGGCCGAAGACATGTATTCGAATGTTGTTATCGGAACAGTTTATTTTGCATTTTCGTGAGTCTAATATGACGTAATACAGAAACGTTAAAGTTCATACCTATAGCTAGAATGTAGGTGATATGTTCTTCGTGAACTGCAAAAATAAATATTACTGCACGAGTGGTCATTGGAATGTTACTACAAACTCGAATTTCTCTAAATGTTTTAGATTTGTAAAGTTTCTTTGCTTTACAAAGCAAAGGAAATGTAATTTGCTTTCACTAATATGGAATTACGAGATTACAGTACCTGACTCCTTGATGACCCAAAAGTTACCCATTATGCTTATATCTATCTCATGTCTGTTATGAAGTGCGAGAAGCACAATACTTATTTTTAGTTCGCGCATTTTAGTTAAAATATGACAGTCGATATCTATTGTATTCTAGCAATACGTGGGCCTTGGGTGAGTAAGTAAAATGAAAAATATGTACATACTATTGTTTGTCGTATTCGAAACATGCTCAAAGTGTTCCGAATATGTTAAACGAGTGTTATAGTTTGTGCACATAACTACAATGAAGTTGATTTGCTCTTTGTGAACTGCTAAACATGGACGAATACAATACCGTATAGTTAAATCCCTAAAAATAACCGAAGGATATCTACATATTTTATTGGTTCCCACAGTAGAAAGCGCGACATGCGGGAGCATGGCCACAGCATAAACAGCAATCACGCACATTTCAATAGCACACAAAGAGCAATTTGGGAAAGGTCAAAGATAAATTTTTTCTTCAAAGAAAACATTTACTATTGGCTTATCTGTCTCCGTTCTGTAAAAAATATCTGACTGCTTCTTCATTCAGTTTTGTAAGAGATACAATTTTCCACAGTTCAGGGCAGTTTACAAGCTTGTGAAATGGCATAGATTTGCGAAGAATTGCAATACTTTTGCAAATTTGCGTAATTGACAACAATACGATTTGTTCAAACAGTAAAAATCGGATATTTGTACAGAAAGGAGTCAGGAAAAAAAGCCAATAGTACTACGACATGACAAATGATAATCACTTCTTTCTTCGTATGTGCATCTATGCAGATTCTAACGAAGGGAATCGTATGGCATCTGTCTGGAATGATTTTCCACTTTGCCGGTAAGCATATTGGTGATTATTTTGAAGCCGTTCCCTTTTCTAGATAACAAAATCAGCTATGAAACAGAAGGAGGATGTTTTTTTGCACACATTGCAAAGTACGGTCATTTTGCGAACTTTCCCACAGTATATGAAAGACGTAAAACCGTTTCAATTGTTCCAAATGTGTTCCTTTCAACTTACCCCGATAGAACATCCTTTCCTCGATAGACTTCCTACGCCATCTATGTCTTATTGTTAGTCAGCGAAAATGTGCAACTTGCAAAGAATTGAAGAAACACAAACTGCTTTGTAGTACCGATAATTTTCTCCTTTCACACTTTTTGATGCTATTACTACGGCGGCTGACGTTGCTCATCCGATCGATATTTTTGTGTTCTGAATGATCTTCTTTTGTTCCGTTTATTCTTTTTATGTATGACACTTTGTGTGAAACGGAACAGACTGTCGTTTTTTTTTCTCTTTTTGCAAAATGTGAACACATTGCATGTGCATAAAACTGTCCATATTGGAAAGTTGTGTTGAAGTAGAATAGGAGCAATCTAAGTGTTTGGAAAGCGCGTGAATGTGTTTGACACGTAGCCTCACAGTCAAGCATTGACAAGTTCCTTACGTTGAAAACATCATAGACATCACTTTTGAAGTGAAGGGAAAAAACTACACTATAAAGCAGTTGCCGTTTGTGCAACTTGGAAAGAGTTGAACTTTTTATGTGGACTAACAATAAGACATTGATGTCATGAGAAGTTTATCGATAGAAAGTAAGTGTTTGAAGGATCACAGGAAAATAGAAGCAGTACTTCTGCGGCAGGGCATATCTTTGGAGTCTAGACACTGTTTCGTTCATGAGTGTTTATAAACCCATTTTTCAATAGGATTACGAAATACTTAACACTGGACAAACACCATCCAGGCTTGCTGTATCTGATTTTTCTTTGAGTAGCACATGGCAAATATTGCTATTGGTTCGCCCACATTGAAATATTACAGTCATTGCGTGAAAATTCGCACAGCATGTTGCATATAACAAGGCGTAAAACTCTTTTGCATCTTCAATTGTTCCAAAAGCGCTCAATCTAAAAGCGCATGATGCCTCAACGTTCGCTCTTCTTCACTGTGCTCACCACGCTGGTGATCGTCTTCCTTGCGCAAATGTCGGTGGCTGAAATCGCCGCGTCCGAAGGCGCCGCGTCCCACGGCGCTGCGTCCCGTGGATTCGAATTGCCTTGCGATGTTTACAACGGCCTCGACTGTCCTTTCTTGTTCAAGTGCGTTTATACCGGCAAAACCGGCATTTGTGTGTTCATCACCTCTTGAACCGTCCAATCGGTAGGCATTCAATTGCTTAATCGTCTATCACGTTGATCAATAAATATTATTTTGTTGACTTTCGTATAACTTTATCACTTTATCACTTTATCGCAAAATAGACGTCTTCATAAAAATGACGTGCTGCGGACGAAGTGGAAGATCCACTTGTATGCTCGGTCTCCCTTGGTTGTACAGCTTCCTCTCGACCACTCGCTATTCGTATGAGGCTCACGAAAATTCACAATAAATTGTTCCCACAGCACCACCCAATTACTATTGGAATACTTGACTCCGTTCCGTACAAATAACCGACGGTCATAATAGCTTCAAGTTTGTCTACGTATTGAAGGTGTGCATTGTTGTTTCCCAGGTTTTTTAAAGCAACTAAGCACTGCGAAAAATTTGACTAACATAGTTGTAAGTTTGAATATGCAGGCTGAATTCAGTTCACTATGGTGACAGTCGAATATTTGTATGTCTATGGAAATTTGGACCTCCTGGAGTGCTTCTAGTTCAAAATTTTCAATATCCCAATATCCTATAGGTTTGTCACAAGTCAGGAACATGTCTGATCACTGCTCGAGTGCAAAAGAGTGAGCTTCACAAAGGAAAGTGGAAAATACATTTCTTGCTCGTGGGAAATCCAAAAAATGCGATTATTCCACATCTGCCTGTAGAAAAAAACTGTAAACGTGGTGTGGACATCTACCGTGGGTCATATTCGTGGCAGGCGGACACTCTTCCACTGCGCCAATGATGTATCCCGAAGGCCTTCAAGATCAAGCAGGCCACGATCCTGGAGACCATGATTGAGACGTGTGTATTCATCGTCCGGGCATATCAGATTCAAATCAGAATATGTAGAAACCACAGTTGAATGTAGATGTTCCCGTGATGTTTTGCAAATTGTGTGAAGTTTACGCAAAGCAAGCTGTGCGAACAATAGCATTTTGCTGCCACAGATCGGTCCTGACACGTTTCCTACTCTGGTATGAGAAGTCTGTCGCTTTTATCGCTCGTTGCCAAAAGGCTGTAACTTTTGCACTTGCGAATCTCGAATGGAAGGCTGCACCTTTTGTACTAGGAAAGCGGTAACTTTGGCAATCTACCAAATCCGAGTGGTCGATGGCACAGAGAACAATGCAAACCATTGGTGATGTATTACTGCGCAACAACATACAAGATTTTTTGAAACTGGGGTGCGGAGTACTTCTTCCGTCTCCTCACGGTTTACTTCTGCAATTGATAGGACTGTTGCCAGTATGGCATCTGCCTGGAGTTATTTTCCACTTTACTGGAAAGCTGATTAGTGGTGCCTATTTTGAAGTCTTTCTCTTTTCTAAACAACTAAGTCAGCTATGAAGCGCCGTAGCAGAAAGAGGAAATATTTTTATTTGCCCACGTTGAAATTTACGGTCATTCTGCGAACTTTCCCACAGTATATGTCATATAAAAGACATAAAACCCCTTCAATTGTTCCAAAAGAAAGGCTCTCGATTAACACACATGTGTCGAACTTCCTTCTTCGCTGTGCTCACGCTGGTGGCTGTGATCGTTTTCGCGCAAATGTCCGTTGCTGAAAACGCCGCGTCCCAAGGCGCCGCGTCCGGCCGCGTCCAAATGTCGTGCGGACGTGCGTCAAACGGAGTGGAGTTCCCGCCCTGTCCGTCGTTCTATACGTGCCGCAAAGACGCCGGCGCCAGCGCGGGTGTTTGCGTTAATGCGGTGTTTTCTTGAGCCGACTTCTACAAACGATAAGCGATAAAGCATTTATCGACTTTCTGTCAAGATAGAATACACGGTAGACAGTAGATGAGAGCTAATCGAAGAATTTCAGGTCGAAACCTTATTCTCAGGTGACGAAACTCCGAGTTTGAGCTCTGAACCGAGACTACTCTCAAAGAAAAATGTCTCAAAAAAGAAGACGAAAAATGTCTTCTAGGAGATCCAAGACATTTCCGTCTTCTT
>JACMIJ010002190.1:0-10020 GCA_014805365.1 Koerneria luziae | reverse complement strand
GTTGTGGAAGACGGTGGCCGGGAGAGCAGGAGAGAGCGCAGAGAATGTCCCCGCTCTCCGGCCACGCACGCACGAGATCCTTATTTGCAGTCAATTACAAAGAAATTTAAAGAATGATCAAAGGAGTATGAAAATTTCGTACCGGCGATATAACAATAAGATTAGCTTCAGAACGTTGCGAAGAATATGTCTTGCCATTGGAAACACATTCCATTCAGGTGATTATCATCGGTTTGGTGTGCATCGCGGATCTGTTACATGCTTCGGGGCTGTTCTTTGCTGGATTGCATCGGTTGCAGATTGTGCAAAGCGGGAGAGGTGAACTGCGTGTTTTAGATCTGTTGTTTTCGCGCCAATACGGGAAAATTGCCTGTATATCACTTTTGTTCTTTTGAATGTTTTGTTTGTATCAGTATGATGAAGATACCATTTCGGTGGCAATGAAACGATGTGAGGTGAACAATTGGCATTGATAGCAGTAACAATTATGCATGTTGCAGCACTCTCTGAATTCATGAACATCTCGTGTAACGTTTGCATGAGATGTTCATGAATTCAGGTTATTTGAAAGCGAAAAATCAGCTGGGCATAGTGATAGCAACACTTACCGTTTTGTCGAAACTACGAACCTACGACTTCAAAGATCACAATTAACACTTTGTCTTGTCTCTATTTGCACTCAAGGTCCCACAGCGTTTCATGATCGCCGGTTTGATTTACCGCATTTGCATACAAACGCACGGGAATTTGACGAGTAAACAAAGAAAATGCACATTTTTACCGGTGATCTTATTGTTAGAATAGCTTCCAAAGAGGGACAGAAAGCAGATGCTACCAGATGCTGAACATTTTTGATATCGTACAGAGTATACTCGTCAAAATTACCTTTCCTGGATCGCACCACCTGTCTGACTCACTAGCTCTGCCCTCTATTTTGGTGCATTAGGTGCAAACAAACTGGAACAGCCTATGGGAATTCGCAATGTATTTGAAAATAATGTTACAATTTGGAAATGTGTTTGAAGTGTGAGCTTGATGTGTTCAAGTGATACCTCACAACGAACGTGCAATCTTTCTAATTTTTGCAATCTTAAAGGTGGTCGGAAACCGTGAAACCGCAAAAACCACCATTTGCTTATATATTTACCTTCCTCCGCAGAAGTTGCGGGCCTCTTATACACACATTTCTGCCACAACGATATAACGGTTTCGCAGCTCCTCTAACAATAAAATTGCGGTAAAGTGACTCAAGAATACTGTGTATCTTACTCTCACAGCCGCCGATATAGATTCAAAAGAACAAAGACAATATAGACATTTTCGGACCGGCGCGAACAATAAGCAGATTCAAAACGCTGTGCACTTCAGATGCAGAAGTGGTCTCGAATCTCTCGTGCTCCTCGCTGCTCTTCCCGTACATCTTCATCTTCAGCTACCAGCTGATCGGCATCTCCATTCTGCTCGTTACCTTGGACAGGGCATTCGCCGTTCTGCGCCCATTTCAACACCGAACTCTATCCGCCAAATACGGATATCTGCTCGTTGCAGGTAGTTGGTACCGTTCATTCAGCATACTGAATTAAAGGGAACCGATCTCGGGACCCTCCGATTAATAGTCCGCTACGCAACCGACTGAGCTCTCGCCGCATTCGGCATACTGAATCAACTTCCTGTGCTCCCTTGTTTTGCTGATCGGCTTTATACAAGTCACAATGTGATCGCGATACCCAGATATTATTGGCTTTCCTGACTCCGTTCTGAACAAATATCCGACTGTTGATTTATGATTTATAACTTATTGTTAGGCTTCTTTTCAATTACCCATATGTGCCAAAGTGTTCAAATTTTTCACAAACGTATGCCATTTCATAAGTTTGTGAACATGTACTGAATCATGAAAAATTTATTACGCTCACAAAATTGAATTTATAATGACAGTCGGATATTTGTACAGAACGGAGTCAGATATTCCAATAGTATTGTGAAGGCGCATCTTATGTGCGGCAGGCCAAATATTTAGTCCGTCCGAGTTTGATCCATTTGAATCCACTTTGATCCACATGTTGAATATCACTTCCCTACAACTTCTGGATATGTTACAGGTGGACTTCTGTACTCGGCAACCGGTTCCCTTATTTGTCTCGTTGTCTGGCTTCTCTCGCCTTCTCAGCCAACAAGCATCATGTGTATCGCATCCAGTATGTACACGAAACCAGTAAGTTTGAGCATCTTTTTTTCATGTCTCGCTTGAGAAGCTTCAACTGAGTTAGCGGTTTTATACTTTTCAAAAATTGCAGATCTGGTTGTATTTGCTCTACTTCCGGCAGATAGCCATCTGCGCCAGTGCCATGTTCTACATTCCAATCACCATACGCATGTTGGCGATTCGAAAGCAATCGGTACATTTATTTTTTAATTATGCTTCAGATATATTTCGAGATCATGCCAAATGCTCACCATACAATTACGCATAAAATGTATTACTTACAATAAGTGTTGAACCACGCTATGTTTTTTCGGCAGTCTACAGTACCTCGTTTGCACAAATTTACAACAACAAAAAACGGTTGTTTCGCTCAAATAATGGAATATGTAAATTTGAGACCGGCGGCAGCTCCACTACCCCATCGTGATGTGCTAACAATAAGACATTCCGACCAACTAGACTGTAGCCATCCCATGACATTTGTACTCTACGCCTTTCAAAGTCAGTGGGGAAGGATATTATTCCACCAAACTCGACACGATGGGAGCCAATTCCGGCTTCTCCCATGAATAGTGACGGCCGAAACATACACACTAACATCCTGACTAACAAGCAGCGAGCATTCTTGAAGAGAACGCAAAAACATGGACATATTGTAGAATGAAAAGGTAGGGCGAACTAGTCCAAAATTCAAGGGGGTCATAGGGGAGTGTCCTCTATTGTATATTGATATTAGCTACATTAAGATCTTATTGTTAGCTTATTACCATTTTGTCTTTGAAACCAGGGTGGGAATTCCACATTTTACTTTATGAACATGGATGTTCTATGCAGCAACATGTACATATACAATACGTTATCTCATTAGTATTTAAGCGATAAAAAAACAAGTTTTGTTCTAAAAACGGAGTAAACTCACATTCAGGAATACTTCGTAAAATAATATTTCTTGAATGCACATTAAATTTCTTAAGAAAAATACTTCTTAAAGGACCTACGAAACTGTTATTTCAATGTTACAGAAATGTGTGTATAAGTAACCCGCAACTTCTGTGAGGGGGGACTATATAAGGAAATGTTTATTTGTATCCGAAGATTCACGGTTTCCCGCCCCTTTAAGGGATTTTATAGAGACTATAAGAGAACCTTATATTCGGGAAAATAGGAAACGCATTTTCAGCGTTCAGTGATCGGTAACGAAGCGGCAATGCGACGATTGGCGAGAACAACGATACTAATCGGTATGTCTCCTATTTCCTAGCAGCAAAGGCTAACAATAAGAATGCTTGGTGATTAGCTATTGTGGGTCAGTACGACTCCTATATACATATGTAACATACTCGTGATTAGTGCTGATTAGTGCTAGTATGCACTAACAATAAGATGATTTGCACCAAGTTCAGTTAGGGACGTCAAACACCTTAACATACCGGTATTTCATATATAATATTTCCAGGTCTGACTCTCGCCTGTGAGATTCTACTCGTCATGCTGCCGGACCTCTTCCTGAACTTCAACTTGTTCGGCCTGGCCGAGTACCAGTTGGTGTGGTATCTGATCGTGCTCTCCAAGGGATTCGTCAACATCTTCCTGTACTCGTTGAAGCAGGAAGACATCAAACGCGCGATTCGAACCAAATTCGAAGAGTTCTCGTCGACCAGAGGCAATCGAAGGGCAGAATACACGTAAGACGTGAATCACAGCATGTTGCATCATCTACCGGTCTACCGTACCTCATTCGCATACGCTAGCAAAGCTCTTATTGTTAATCGTGAGAACGAAAGGAATATTCAAGCTTTGAAGATCGGCGGAAGTATTATACCACAATCTCAATATGAGGTGCAAATCTTATCACCTTGTAGGAACAATACATCATATTATGGAATTTTAGCATACATCTCAGAATCCTTAACAAAAAAGGGTATTCACACCAAAACACGGGTTTTGTATTGTTAGGATAGTTTACATTTCACTTTTTACTTTACTTTATCCTACATCTAAAGCTCTCGTACCATAAGCGTTTATGTGGAGAGTAGCACCTCAACCATTACACCACCGTGCCCCATTGTATTATACAATATGTAATAAATCTTTCTGATATGTGTACATACATACAGTAACTGTGACATTCTCGTAACCCCAGGCTACACGCCCACCCTGGGATTACGGTAATCGTGAAGTTCTTCCCCAGTCACATGAACCGCTTCCACTTCATTACGGAGAGCTTCATCCTTGCCATCACCTTACACATGAGAACCCAGCCACTGATTGTCCCTGGATGCCCGAGGGTTCTCTGCGGTTGCGCCAATCACAGCACTTATCGCTGATTGGTCGAACCTGACCATCATTGAGGTCAAGAGGCTGGCTTTATAAGTGAGATTTCTTCTGTCTGCTGTTCAGTTCAACTCGCTGCGCAACCACGGACAGCGCTTCCGTTGCATCTATTCTTCATCTTCGTTTCCCCACCATCATACCTACTACCTATCGCCTAACCATAGCCATATCCCTCTTTACCCCACCATTGAGCCTCAAAGAGTATTTCTCTGACGACTATTGCATATTCATGTGCTTTAGCCATTGTTTCCCTAGCTTCACCTTGTAAAACCGCTACTACCCATTTTGCCTCTCATTTTTGAACTGTCGTTTCCAATAGAAGCATTGTGCTACCCACCACACCCGTACCTCACCCACTCTCCTTTCTCAACTCCGTACGGTACCCTGACGAGCAATCGCTCCGTTATCATACTCATACCACAATGATTGGCAAGGTATGGCACGATAACGGCGCGCTTGCCAAAGGCTACCAAGGAATCCCTCTTCACATTTAAACTGTAGGCTATGACGGTTTTATTCGGAAGAACTTCTATCATCAGTCAAATGTCTTTCCGGTGTTTACAAGTACGATACATCCATCAACTACGTGTTTTTTCTCAGTGAAGTTAGAAAGGAAATCCATGTTGCATTCCAAATAAGGAGTTTGCTGCCTTACAATTATTATGTGCAGCCTAACAATACAAGGCAAGAGTGTTGTGATTCACTCGGTCTCTTCGCCTTATCAGAACCAAGGACGGAAAGTGTGTACTGTACTGTTTTTACAGCTGAAAACACGTGACCGATTTCGACATACACAAAGAGAAATTCGCGATGACCATCTAACAATAAGTCACGTGTAAAAATGACTGTCATCTTCCGACGTTATTCTTATTCTTAGCCAAACCGACAACTTTTCATTGCGTCAGGCTGATGCTGGCAATACGCGTTCGTTGTACAGTAAACAGATGTATTGTTTTGCTAATTCCGATAGTTGAAAAAAGAACATTCAAAGTCCTAATTGTTAGTATAAGTACAGTTCATTATACTGCATAAATGTAACGTAAAACAACATCTTATCTTTGAGATCGACCAACGCAGTTCAGCTATGATTTACTGGAATTATCCAACCAGCCGTATCTAGCAATAGACTGTAGCCCGCACAGAGTAATCCATCCTGCTGTAAAGTAAAGTAAAGTTCTCCCGAATCAAGGCCTATTCGCCTGCGGGTGGTCCCGAAGAGGCCGGGACACGTGCTATATGTGTATGCATTCATTGCAGCCACAGTGTCCTTCTAACAAGTACCACGCGCCCGATGCATTGTAACAGTAGACAAAAAACCACACATATGTACAGTAACTCGTCAAAGAGTTCACAAACCGACTAATCTCGCATTGCTAACAAATATAAGTTACTGTACTCCTAAACAAGTTTATTGTAATCATCCATGCTTTCAATACTAACATATTGGCCTCGAATATTAACAGTACTATCTAACAAACTTTCTTATCTTTACAACTTATACTAATAAATAACTTTACTTTATTACTTTAATTGCATAATACGACATCGGTTCAGCTAGACAATGCGTGATGTGCTGGCGCCTTCCCAGCCATTTCTCCATCATAATTCATCTGACATGAATGGTTGTTTGGTCTCCGCGCCTTATCGGCCACACCTTGCACTGCTTATTCATAGCCATACATGTGCAGTGCTCCGCTGTTTTTCTTATCAATGTATTTTAAGACACGTTACAAGGCGTCATAGCCGTCTTGGAAGCGTATTTAACCAGAAGTATTCTATCAATACTTTTTCAATGATGTTTACATATCTTGTTGTTAGCTAAAACTTTCTATATTTTTCAGTTGTCAATATCTTTTTGCAGCTGTTTGCCAAATCTTATTGTTATTATATATCTTTTTCCCATGTGATTTTTTCCATATAATTTCATCTTTCAGCTTACTTTCATTTCCAAAAGGAAGAAAGCCGATGGCTGGCACATACCGGATCACACTCAAATTCGCATCCACGAGTAACTTGTTCAACAAGTGCGGCACGATCAAAGCAATCGGTACGCTTTGTGACATAAATGAACCACAGATTAACCTAACTGTAAGGAACTTGACGTGTTTTAAGCTTGAGGAGGCAATCAAGTATTACAAGTACAATGGCTGACGAGGCCTGAGACCATAACATAGCGTTAACGTAGCCCACTCTCACGCTTACCCCTCCTGTTGAGCGCTTCATATTTGACCGCTTCCTACCTGCTTTGTCCCTCTTTCACAAATACAACTACCTACTCAACCCCTCCTCTGAAATAGTCGGTTTCGACGGGAGCGGTTCTGTCTAACAATAAATGAGATACCAGCACTGTTAATGTGCAAAAATGCTCAAAATCGGTATTTCAGGGCCATCATCCAGCATAATACACGCTCGCACCAAATACACGCCACCAAAGCGTCCATCAGTCGAAGAGCTTCTTCAGAAATATGACGTGAGCATCCAGAATTATAAAAATACTAATTGTAAGATGAAAATACAAAGCACGAGCTAAATGTGCTCCACACGCAACTTCTGTGTTCAATGTAAGCTAGAAAATATACTTTTCTGTTTCAAAAAATGGGACGATCCCATGAGCGCACAAAAAAATCTCCTGCGAACCTCCTGCGTATCCTTATTGTAAGCGAAATAGTAACTGTATTTCAGCATGGACCTCAAGCTATGTTCGATTTAGAACCAAAAATCAAAATTTGCTTACTGGCAGAAATATGTGATTGTGCGCTTATGATTTGTGCCGATTTGAGTTCGCTCCAAACATAACATCATTTTGTGAACATGGAACTGCGATAGTCGGTTACCTCTTTGTCAGCTGTTCACTAGCCATATGCCATAGACACTGTATGCTATAGCAGAAACATTAACTTTACTTAATTGTACGTGTCCCGGCCTCTTCGGGACCCACCTCAGGCGAATAAGAATTGATTGGGGAGAACTAAACTTAACTTATTGTACGTAGGAACGAACAATGCTCAACTCTCTTCACTTGCCACAACAAATCATTGTCAGGTCTACGTGCCGACCGCATCAGAAGTGCCCGCACTGATCGAGGAGTCACACCGGATTCCCTTCATCGATCCGCTCTCCGAAGCACTCGGCATCCCGAGTGTCCATCTTCGACCACTCCAGGTAAGCTCAACCGGCTGTCATAACTGTAGTGGTGACCACAAGTGTTTGGTCACAATGAACACACACTTCTGGAGATAAGAAAAGATAAGATCACGAAAAAGACATGTTTGTTCCGAGGTAGATGTCACTTAATCGTTGTTTGAGTTAACCCGAACAATAGTTATTTAGACTTGCAAAACTGTTAATTATACTTTTCTTCTATTTCTCTGGATAAGCACATTGCGTTGATAGTACTATCATCCATCCTGCTACTGCAGCTTTCTTGTTTCAAGACAACGCACAATAGAACTGCAAGCTGAAGTTATTCACTGGTTCGTCCATCTGCGGCTCAAAAGAAAGGATCGCGAAAGAACAGCCTCATACAGGAATACCACTTTCACCGGTCTCTGGCCGCCTCGCCCTCTCTGCGTCTCTGTCTGGTGATGCGCGAGAAGACGACGGGGGAATTGGCCGCCTATCGGACGCAGTGCATCGAGTATCGCCACGGCGCCGATGATCCGGCGCGGGAGGCCGCCGACGCCGGCGCCCTCCAACTGCCACCTGTACAGAGGATCACGAAGGTACGGTTGTGCACATTGAAATTGATAGTGATGAACGCAGTGTATGATGAACATAGCAATCGCAATTGCATCGAGATTTAGTACTTATTGTTAGGCTGAGTCGAAATAAGAAAATAGAAACCCAGAAAACCTCAACCATACAGTCACACAGCGTAGCTAAAGCAAAGAGCCGCTGTAGTACAGTTAGAATCTCCAGAAACATGCAGCTGCTAAGACATTCTGCTAACAGTCGCTATGGACAAAACTTGTGCGGTGGCCGTTCAGTTGCTTCGGCAGAATGTGTGTAAGGCGCTGTTCAGGTGCTTCAGAATTGCTCTAAGGTGTCACTAAGGTACTCTACAGAATGTATATAAGGCGTCGTTCAGGTGCTGCGCCAAGCCGGTTCCTTCTTCGACTTTCTTCCTGAATCGTCGAAGGCCGTTCTGCACTTCTCGTCCGTCTTCGTTGCTCCCTCGCACCGTCAGCACTTCCTCGGCAGCTTCCTCTTCGCTGACCAACAGTTGTCCGAACTGGAGGAGTACGGTGTGCACATGCTCGGTGTCACCTGTACCTCGCGCTATTCACTCAAAGTGGCGAGGAGAAGCGGAGCCAAGGTGCAGTTTACTAGTTCACCGCAAGATTGGTGTGACTCATCCACAGAAAAGTTTCCCTAACATGGGTAACATGACTAACATTGGTCACAATGAAAACAGTTACAAAGATATTGTTAGTCATTCGACCAACATAATGGACATTACCAAAATGTACGCACAGTGGTGACGAATTCTGATCAAACCAGTTCGCTTCGAGAATTGGCAATTCACTGCAGGTCTTTGCTCTTTTCTGATTTTATACTTATTATCTAACAATAAGTATGGTATGCAAATGAGGTTACTTGGGTCTTAAATGAGGTTCCCCCAAATGAGGTTACTTGGGTCTCAAATGAGGTTCCCCCAAATGAGGTTACTTGGGTGTGAAACGTTATGCATGTTGCATGTCATAAACTTTCAACCATCATTCTTCAGGTCTTTGATACTTTGCGCATCGTAGTGGACAGTGAGAATGGCCAGCTGCATCTTCCCCATGGAGTGACCGTTGCCATCACGGACCTGCGAACGGCAACTTCCTTCGAGGAACCACTCACATTGGTAGGCATCTTGAAACCGACCATTTGCCAATCTCAATTACGAAAACCCAAGCATACTATCAACTCCCATGATCGGATCAACCTTTGTTAGCAAACATGTGCAATAGCGAACAACCATAACAATAAGATTTGAATACATAGCAACAGTTGGCAATTTGTACAGAACGTTGCCAAGTTTACCAATAGTAAGCACATTGCAACCCCGCCAACGCAAACAGACGATGAATCCTCATCTACAGGTGATATCTAGCAACTTTCACTACCACTCAAAAACCCCTCGTATTCATCATTGCCACACTAAAACCTATCACATTGCAGGCACCGGAACGTCAGCCACCCGTTCATCAAGCCTTCGAGACAACGCTTTACGTTCCCGCATAAGCAGCGAAAACAACAGAAAATTGAGGAACCAACCTCATCGACTTCATTATCTCCAACTCCCCGACGTCAACGTCAAAGCTCCTTATTCTCTGGACTTTCGCCAAGCGCAACGTATTACAGCTTACGGTATTTAAAAGGAAACAAGGTCAATACCGTCAGTACTTCGTGTATGTATAGGGACGACAAATGCATTTTGGCAGTGTCTAGAAAGTGGGCGTGGCTTATCTGGGCCAGCCGGCAGAATTTGCGTA
>JACMIJ010002189.1:0-10021 GCA_014805365.1 Koerneria luziae | reverse complement strand
AACCGTCATTTAATTCCTACAAAATGTGTTCATGATGAGTGTTTTATTGACCCGCTACTTTTGTGTTCAGGGAACAAACATATGCAAGTTTCTCGGTAAACTGACAGTTTCCGGCCCCTTTAAATCGGCGGTCTAGAGCTAGCTTCAAGTCGCTGTAAAGTGAAATTTTTGAGGGTGCTGAATGTCTCAATGTCAGCACGCTCAACAGATTGCATTCGGAAATATATATGGTAACAAAGCCCACTCGATCTCTGTCAAATCCACTAGATCAGAGATCTGGCCGGTTTGACAATATCTCGATATGTTTCTTGTGGCATATACACCAAAAACCGAGAATATTGGTCAGCTTGGGGTTTATCGCATTCCATGAGTGGCAACATTAAGGCTACAAATTTATAATAGGAGACGTGCATTGGTGAAAAAAAAGGTGCAAGTACAAGCGTAGACCACCGGAAAACTATAATGCGTTAAACGTTAGAACAACGAAAGTAAACATCATTTTAACATAGCGTTTGGTGCTCATCGGTTCAATGCACCTTCAAAAATAAGAACCGCTTGGTTAAGAACCCTCGGATAAAGGATAATCAAATTAGCGAACATTGTTCTGGGGTTCTTATTCAAGCGGTTCTTATGTTGGGCGGCGCCGTAAGCATACAAAGACAAATTAATTTGAACACTAAACGCAGGAATATGCAAACTCTGAGCTTGCGATCCAGGAATAGCTTGTGTTTAGTGGTACCTAGATTAGAACACGAGGCGAAAAGGCAATGGTCTAAAAATATCACCAGGTGCTTTTTGCCACCCGCAAAAAAGGAGGCAACGGATACTTCCATTTCACCACCCATGAAACATATGAAAGTAACGGTTGTTACGTAGGTATTTTTAAAGGAGGCCAGAAACCGTTGAGTGTTCTAAATAAAAGCTACTAATTCTTTATGTACTTGCCCCGCTCACTGAAGTTGCGGCTCTGTTACACACATGTTTCTGAAACAACGAAACAACGGTTTCCGATCTCCTTTAAAGTTGTTTTTGCCCGTTTTTGTGCTGATCTGTAGATTTGGCAGAGGCTTATCCCCCCTCATCTGCTTAGTGTGATAGCATCGAATTAAGGCAGTTTTGAAAAACGTTCGTTCTGGTGAATGCCGCTGATTTTGGCAGATTCTGAGCATCGCTGGTGAGTGTACATCATCTTGCACGGCGTTTTTTCGCGTTCCAAAAAAAGAAACGCACAGCGTTTTTGCGTTTAAAAAATTAAACGCTCAGCGCTTTTGCGTTTCCGCCGGTCTAATGTACGTTATCTGCATATGAACACAGAACGATTTAGAGTGTAAGCAAGGAAATATGCAAATTTCGAATCTACAGTCCATCGAGAATTTCGAAATTGTTCGAATTTTTGCATTCTGCTCCTTGCTCTTGAAGCATAAGTTTTCCTTTGTGACAAAACAGCTCGTGCATTCGTTAGGGGCATAGCATGCGGCTTCCTCCGGTCTACAGTACCTCATTCATTTCCAAACAACCGGATTTGCTCTCACAAGAACGGGGGACACGCAAAATTTACACCTGTGGTCGATTGGCAGCTTCAGTACTATTGAAACATCTAACTCCGTTTGTACAAATATCCGACTATCATTATATATTCAATTTTGTAAGCGTATTCAAGTTTTTCACAATTCAGTACATTTTCACAAGCTTGTGAAATGACATAGATTTGTGAAAAGGGAAAAAACCTAACAATAAGATTCCATTACAAATCTACAGTCGGATAGTATTGTATGTACAGAACGGAGTCAGGTAAGTCAATTGTATGCTGTGAAAAGCATTCCAATTTCTTGCAAAACAAAATCTGCTGACAGAAAAAGGTAAAGCGAACGATGCTTTTCTGCACGCGGGAACGTTTGTGACGCGATTTTAGAGCTCATTTGGAGCTGGGCAACATGTCATTTGTAGTTGTGAGCAATGCGGGAGTGGGGGGGGGGAACACTTCCAGTTATTCTGTTGTTGAAGTTAGAACAAACAACGGAGAATTGACTTTGTCAGCTGTGTTTCGTTTGCTGGTTGATCTGCAAGTAAGACTACACTCATGTTGTGTCATATGGGTGACAATAAGACAGCAAATGTTAGTTTTCTGGATGTGCTAATGGTAAGACGTTGCGGGTCTGTTATACACACATGTCTGACACCAAGAAATAACGGTTTCCCATGCGCTTTAAAGCGTTGTTTTCCTCTGAAAAAAGGAAAAATTTCCCCAACTTTACCTTAAAAAATTTAATGAATAACTAAGGCAGTTCAAAGACAAGAGTCTTGCACGAATGTGCTCTGCCTTCTTCTCTAGAACTATAATCCAGATCAACGCACGCTTAGCTCGAGGGTATAAGGAAGTTTATGCCAGCTTATCCCCACTTTTAGCAGCCTAACGCATGCATTAGAACAATAGCATAAAATTACATAGAGCAGCATGAAAGTGTGCAGAAAATGAAAACATGCGTAAGTTCCACAGTATAATAGTAATAGGTGAAGAAGTACATGAGCATAGTAAATGTTGATGAAATAATATATTGGTTGTCATTTTTAAAATATTTTATGTATACGTTTAAAATATTTTATAAAATGACACACCAAAGCACGTTCCAACTCACTCACAAAACAGACAAGGATGAACAAAATTGACGCAAATGAAAAATAAACAGAATAAGTTACTGTGGCCAAACACGTTTGACAAGTCATGCCGATTCTTAAAATTATAAAGAAAGCGCTTAATTCGAATTAAACGTTATGAATGCTTCCTGCGCAACGGGACCAACTTGCTCAATTGACATGTTATGCATTCGAAGAGTTTTTTTTCAAAAAGATTTTGCGAAAAAGAGCAGGAATAAACCATACATCGTTTCACAATCACCGGTATGACGTTCCTCATTTGCACACGAGAACAAAGGAAATTGAATAGTGAATACGAGGCTGGGCATACCTCCCGAAAACCCGAAAACCTGAGTCAGAACAAACTGCCACAGTAATCCAATTGAATACACCGAGGTGACAATTAGTAATAATCATCCGTACACCAAGTCATATTTTGAAGAAATATTGCAAAGCGACGATCTAGGAATTCAATTAACAACAAAAAGAAAGCGAAACAGTATTTGTAGAACCGCAAGCTATTATAACACAATTCGAAAGCAAACGTGATTTTTGATGATTACAAAAAGCCGCTAAAATGATGATGTTTTCAGTGCCATTCTTACACTTTGTGTTCTTCAGAAAACTGCATAGAAAGAACACGTTTACGGTACCAACCTAACAACGTCTGCTTCTCGTAAACGCATTTAGATTCCTATTTTATATTTGTTGCATCCTCTTTTTGCCGTGGTCAAGAAGAATGTAGGCAATTCAAGGTATCCATTTGTTCGCAATTACTAGTATTTACTACTCCGAAAAAAAAACGCAACGTTTTTTTCCTGCATTGCCTTTATTACCTCCATAACAAAAAATTGCTTGCAGTGTTTTGAAGAATAATAGAGACAGTTTTTTTTATAAAATGTGCAGTTCAAGTGTATTATAATAACAGTTGACGTGATTTCGAGGTTGAGCAAGGACTAATGTTTCCAGAAATGTTCGGCGGAACCACATTGTCTAGAGCCGGATCATGAGGATATAACAGGTTGAGACTTGTAAAAAAACCTACGTATGAAAACATTATAGTAGGTTTTGTGCACAGGTTGCAGAAGACATAGATCGATAAATCGTGTTTCTGAATATCAGTAACTGATGCCTCATTGTCAGGGTCAAATCTCAAACGAGAAGTGATACGTGCTACCCCCCTCCTTCCCGATCATCCAATAAAACACATTGTTTTTGTGGAAGCCCCCTCGCCCCTACAAGATTCTGTTCAATTATAGTCTCGAACTATCAACTATGCACTTATAAAATCCGTTCCAGATTTGTATTTTTATAAGCTTAATTATTCAATCTGGCCACGTTAATTGCAAAAGTAAGAAATCTAGTACGATTAACATATAATCCCCACAGGAAGTTGAATTATCTCCAGATAACCGGTCAAGCTGACGTACTTCTCCTTTTTTATACAGAAAGTGGAGAGCACAGAAGAGTGTGCTTTATCGTTTTGTTGAAACATCAAGCCACTAGCAAAAAACTCGTTGCATACGGTACATGTTGCATAGCAAAGTAACCCTAATAACCTCTCTCTCCAAATAACATTGGCTAAAATAGCACATTGTTTGGCTAGCTGTTGTATTCTTTTCTTTGTGAGTACTCTCTGGAGAGCATTGTTCGCCCATGTTGCTGCTACAGAGAACACGCTCACTTCTAAGCATAGCAAAAGGATAACAGCAATAGTATTATTCGTTGTTATTTGTGCATATAAGAATCGTTTTTTCGAGCAAAACAAACATCATTGTATCATGTTACTGTACTTGTTAAGAGAAAAGTTGTCCTCAAATAAGCCTCTAAGATACCCAAGTGTTAAAAACCCTCGTTTTTCTCCTTATAAAATATGCTGACAAGTAGCTACATCCAGTTTTATAAAAACGAGGTTTTGTTAAATATGGCATAAGGAAGAAGACGAGTACAAAAAATAAGGGTTCATTACATTGTAGGCACTGAATAGTGAATAAAACCCTCAAAATTGAAGGTTCTTTTTCTGTACGTATTTATGGAAATGTATTATACTGCGGCTACTTGCTTTTAGCCTTTCTTCACTTTACAATACCTATACGTATTCTGTTACCCTAAAAGTACTTGTTAAAAGTATGCACTACGTGTGTCTATTATGACTAAACAGTAAGTTAAAGCCACTCGGTCATGTGTGTGAAGATTCAATTAACAAGAAGATTGGCTTTGAACGACCAAATACATGTTTCCGGGAAAGAAGGAATATACATAGTAAAATCATTCAAGGACGCACGCTTAGGAAGGAAAAGCGAGTCATTGTTTAGGAATTGCTGTGATGTTTGTCGGAAAGTAACACAAAAAACGAGATGAAATGATGAGAGAAAAACAATCCTCAAATTTTGAGTGTTTATGACACTCATTTTTTCAATAGGAAATACTTGATACTGAAAAAATGAGTGTTTTAAACACTCAGGCTTATTTTTCTTTGATTAGGAAAGAGATGGCGAGTCATTGTGTACGAATCGCTTGATGTTGGTTGGGGAAAACAACACATAAACAGGATGAAATGGTCGTGGTCACCTTGTACGAGGCAAGCAAACATCTTGTTGACCAGCTCATGAGAGCAAAAAGTAATGCGCCGTCAAAGATCCGGTTATTTGCATCTTAGCGTGCAAGGCACAACTTGGATTCTTGGTTCTCCAACACCGTAAAAGCATCCAATATAGTAAACAAATGTATATTATTATTTAATACAAATAGTATTATACACCAGGCGTCACATTTTTATATAATTTGAAGAGTATTATACACCACGCAGTATTATATAATACACTCTTTCATTCGTCCACAGTATCTAATCAGTATGCGGGAACAAAGGCATATTCAAATTTGAGACCGCGGCGGAAGTTGCATTGTATCAACGTAATATGCATCATAGTTCAACTCGTTTTTGATCTGTCTCTTGTAAATTTATAGTAACAATGAAATCGCATAGTTATTGCTTATTGTTCAGTAAACCGGTGGAAGCAATGCGCTGTGTGTGTGGTAACATACGATAAAGTGGAACAGATAATGAGTTATCAGCTATCACGCCCCATTAAAAATGAAATTTGTAAACAGTTAGTGTAAGTTTTTGTATATATACACGATCATAGATATAAGATTTGTATGTATAACAACAATCGGATATTCGTACAGAATAGGGTCAGCTATTCCAAGTATAGAGGTAAAGTTAAGTGTGCATTGAGAGAGACGTGTGAAAAGTAACAATTCCACTCTGGCAAACTTCTAGACATTACGGGCTGCACTTTGGAGAAATCTTCTGACGAATAGTAGCTATTCTTCCGTCTGAACCGAATGTCCTAGAGGAGGGGTCAAGTAGGCATACAATATCCACAGTGTGACCAGTCACAGTTATTTCAACATCCTGTGAAATTTTTCTATGGAAATTTGGACCTCCTGGGGTGTTTCCAGCACAAAATTTTCGACATCCTCTACGTTAGTCACAAGTCAGGAATTTGTCTGCAAGTAGGTATTTGCGCTTGTGAAAAAGATATAGAAAATATTCAAATATGAAGGGTAAAACATTTGTGCTAAAAAAGGGGAGTAAAAGTGGCGGATGGTGCTAGCGTCAAAAAGAATGTACAATAAACGGTGAAGACACAAGAACAAGAGCACATACTTGAGAAGGCAATACGATACATGCATTTCACTGCAAAACTGATGCTGCTTATGTTAATCGTTTACATGCATTTTAGGAGATATATATTATATCATAGAGTACGCAGTTAGACCCCACGCAATTGAGAAGCTTACAATTAAGAAACAGGAAATCTTGCAAAATTTTTGTGGTGCTCACAGAAAAATAACGTTATTAAACACTCTTTGATGCTTGAGTTTTTATGACACTGATTTTCTGCACACGTTAGGCAAAACGGTCCCGTATACGAAAAATTGAATACAAACATTTAACAATAAATAATAAATATAAATAATAATAATCTTATTGTTATTTATTTAACAACAAATAACAATAAGATTTAAACAGATAACGACAGTCGGATATCTGTACAGAACGGAAACAGAAATGAAATGCCAATACACGCAGCTAGCTATGTATAACTGTTTGTGCGTATCTGCACCCTTGCCATCGTCAACAAAAATGTTTCGGAAAGCAAGGGTATGCGCGAAATAAGGATCGGATAAGTCCAGGGGGTTCGAGGTTGTGATCAAGGCAATGCATGCACATCGTCGAGATTCCTAACATGAAGACGCCGCCCACCTGCAAACAAAAAACACGCAGCAGAACTCTTGGTTTGCTGCTATCTTGGTCTGTTTCAATATTGTTATCGCCTTTACGGTTTCCGTTTTGATACAAGCTTAGCGACAAAGTAATTTGTCTGGAAAAGGTTGACACACCGGACTTGAATGTTCCGCAGCGTCCCGGCTCCCTCGGCTACCGTCTCGCAGGTTATAAGGCCTTGATTCGGGTGTACTTTGCTTATACAAGCGTGAGCAACCGTTACAATAAAACGTGAGTGCCCAGTTGAGTGTATAAGAAATGTTGTGTTTTGCACACACCGCATTAGCACGTTAGAAACCGTGATGTGCCTATTGCATAAAAAAGTCAGTTCAGATGCAAGGAGCAATGATTATTATGTTTTTTTCCTCTATGAGAACTTGTCACATTATTTCGGCTTTCAATACTGCACAAGTGCTATGAGGGCGCGTACTTCTTGAACGACAGAGGTGAGCTCAGACCGAAACCGGCTGTCTCCAAAATACTAACAATAAGTAGCACTTTTGCTTTTTCTTATCATGTTTATCTTACTTACCACTGTTTAACACTCTCTTAAACTCTTGGTTTTTACATATTCCAGACTTGTGACTAACGTACAGGATGCTGAAAATTTTGAACTGGAAGCAGTCTACCAGGTCCAAATTTGTATTGCAACAGTACACAGGACGTGAAAATATAATGTTAAAAGAATGCTTGTTAGGCGTAAAATAGGTGAATAAAGTAACAAATTAAAAAGAAAGTGCTACTTGTTAGTGTAAAGTTGGGACAGATCGGATTCGGTCTCTGAATCCTGACCGACCGGCCCCTCCCCGGGACGAGACCATCATCAGAGGATGATCCCGGGGAATTGAAAAAGTATAAAGGTTATGTTATTGTTCAAATAACTGTGATTGGTCACAATGTGGATATCGCATGGGTGGGCTGCTAGAGAGAAAATTTGATGTCTGAACTGAGGGCGGCTTGTGCATGTTAGCCGTGTGATTAACGCCGAAATCCTTGGCTGGCCCAAAGTACTCGTTCGGTGGCCAACAGCTCGCGAATATTTTTATAATTAAAAACACACACACACACACATACACCTCTCTGCAGCTCATATGTTCTTAAGCTGGTATTAAGCACTTTCGAGATGCTTTATGGGCTTTTCCGTTCAAAGATAACACGAGAGTGATGTATGCTGGCGGAGTGTTCGAAGTACAAGCAGTTTCGTTATATACTAGATGTAAGAGAGAGAAAAGTCTTTGAAACAATTGAATGATTTACAACTATAAAGCAGATATTTTTCTATGCCCTTATAGTTTATTTTGGCCGTGAAACATGAATAAGATAGGGCATAGTAGAGTGCTATATCTTTGATGATTTAAATCATTTTTGGTCTTCCGAGCCCCGTTAAGCACCTAATTTCTAGTTGTATCACATCTGCACCTACAGAAGTATGAATCACATCCATGGCAAGCTATAGTTAACGTGGCAGGTACTTTTTAAGGCGAGTTTAATCTTTCTTTGAACACGACGAAGAAAGTAGTAATAATGGCTACTATTTACGAGCAAACGTGTGCACTTGGCATAAAGAGTGGGTCAAAGAAAATGTTTGGACACAGAATGGCGATTTTGTTCATCTGAAGTGGCAACGATGAGTGTTTTTCAAACGTGTGTTTATGTCCACTGGACATCCCCAGTAACTCCTCATCTTGCTGTGTTTTCCGATTTGGGCCTAAACGGTTGTCGAATTTATAGTTACGAGTCAAGTGAAAAAAAGTGGACAGAGTTGAAGACTATTCACTCTGTCCAATGAAAGTAATCGCCATTACTAATTATTATATAATGGAAAGTACTTTTGGCGTACCAGACTCCGTTTTGTACAATATACGACTGCCACTGTGTTCTTATTGCATATTGTTAGGTTTCTTTCCAATTGCACACATTTACAAAGTATTCCATTTTTTTTGCGACCGTACACTGTTTTAAAAGCTTATGAACCTGCTACGAACTGTGAAAAATTTGAATGCGCTTATGAAATTGAATGTATAGTGACAGTCGGATATTTATGCAGAACAGAGTCAGACATCTCAATAGTAAATGCGCACGGTTCTTTAATAATAATGATAAAAGGGTGTAAATACGGTATGTTAGAGAGTGCAGCTACTTACTGTTAGAAATGCGAGAAAGCATGTTAGCATAAGTACCTTAAGTACTATTGGAATATCTGACTCCGTAAGATGTCATTATATACTCAATTTTGTAAGCGTAGTAAAATATTTCAAGATTCAATACAGGTTCAAAAGGTTGTGAAATGGCATAGGTTTGCGAAAAATTTGAATACTTTAGCAAATATGGATAATTGGAAAGAAACCTAACAATAAGATGTCATCATGAATCGACAGTCTTATATTTGTACAGAACAGAGTCAGGTAAGTCAATAGTACCTTAGTACCTTAGCTTAATACCTTAGCACCTTAGTACCTGTTCAAGCCTTATTGTACCCCTTAGATGTAGAAAAGTATTAAATATTCACGCAGCTGTCCACGAACAAAAAATATGAAAATGATATCACATAGCTCCTCCTCACACAATATTGCAACACACGATGGATTGTGACAGTTTTGTATAAGTGCTAATGCATACATGAAGAGTCCACGGAGGACTTCGTCTTTTTTTCCATATCTAAAAATGTTAGTAAATGCAATGTCCGACAGCAATAAAAGTTGAAAGAATAAATGTACTGCAAAAATGTTTTTTAACCATTAATTTGTGCTACGTTACATGATGTTTCATGATTACCGGTCTAATGTACCTCATTTGCACATGAACATAATGGTATTTGAAGAATGAACAAAGGAATGTGCAAATTTTAGACCGTTAGTATATGGGCAACTTCAATGCACTGTGCCTTTCACACCAACAATAATAATGATAATGATAATATATTTACGTTCAAGGTGTTTGACTATAAGTCATCCACACTCAGATGGTTGTCTTGAATTACAGTAATTTTACCAGACATAACATGCTGCAGAACCGCCTTAAAGGTGCTCCGAAAGCATGAGCTGAGAGCTACAGTCTGTGGCAGAGCGTTCAAACGCACTTGGCGGGAACGCT
>JACMIJ010002188.1:0-10025 GCA_014805365.1 Koerneria luziae | reverse complement strand
CTTTACCGCTGTTCATGCCAAATCCTTCGTAGCCCTGCACGACAAGTGTTGGCGTCAGTTGGATGTCGGCATCTTGAAAGGGCGCGTGTTGGGTGACAGCGTCGCTTCTAGAAGCTTCGACTTCGCCTCTAGAAGCCTCCGTTTCTTGGACTTCTGCATTTTGAGCTTCTTCCCCGTTTTCTGTCCTGTGGTATTCAACTTCCGGTTCTAAGTCTTCGTCATCTTGGACAATGTTTTCGATGTCATCCTCGTTTACGTTACCGTAGTCGTCGGCGGTAGCCTGAAAGTGTTCTATGGTGTTTTACAATTATAATTTCTACCTTAGACTAAACAGTAACTGTATTTTAGTATGAATCTCAAGATATGTATGTTCGATTTAGGAACTATAAGTCAAAATTATACTTATTATTTCACTGGCTTCGCTTGCTGATAGAAATACGAGCTTGTGCGCTTATGATTTGTGCGTTTTTTTAAAACATTCGACCACTTGCAAGCAGTTCAGATATACAGAGGAACACTTGAAAGTACCTTACAATCAATTATAAGGAATACGACAGGTCTACTAAAGGAGCACAATTGAAAGCGCTTTCACTTCTATATGACATTCAAGAAACAGAAAACAACTTGTATTTCGTGTTCAAGTTCCTCAATTCAGGAAATACCTAACAATACGATAAGCTTCCTTGGTCAAAATTTAACAATTAAAATTGTAAAATTGTGATACTTACCATAGCTAACAATAAGACATTATTATCCCCACCTTAGATGTCCTACAGCATTCCAGCACTCTTGGGACCACCTTACATGTTGTGAAGTTTGATACATACATATTATAAAATAATACTTTACTTTATTCACACCTACCGTAGTGGTTGCCGTCGTCGAACTCGTCCACGGCTCCGTTGCAGCTTCTTCTTGTTCCGTCGAATCGGTATCCAGCGGAACTCCCTCGTCGCTATTTCCCGGAAGTCGCACTCCTGCCGGAGGGTCTTTCCTCCACGCAGAACACTTTGTGGGTATCTCCATCTTGGAGCTGGCCAGCAACTTTTCGTACGTCCGCATCAGGGCAACGTCGATTTTTTGCTTGATCTACAAAACCTTTTGTTATTTTTTGGCAACTTGCCAAATTTAAAGAAAGAGGAAAAACGATGGCCTAGAGATAGACAATATCATTTTATTAACAAAAAATTGTTTGTGTTTCCTTTTCACCACCAAGTCGATAATCTCTACTAGCTGCAGTAAGTATTAATACATATCTAGTTCTTAGTGAAACAAATTAATTGTAAGAAAAAGGATTAGAAATGGAAAGATGAAATCGTTACCTCCAAGGCATTGTCGGTACAGTCCGGGATCTCTCGTTGGTAGCACTTCTGATACTTTTCAAATTTTCTAAAACACTTACTTTTTATGATTTATGGAAAAAAAGTTAAGCTTTCTTTACTTTACATGTCACAGCACATAAGCATCGCTAGTATTATAGTAAGGTATAGATACAAAACTGCGGACTCTACCACTACATGGGAATAACGCGAGGTAGAAGAAGAAATAACAAGGTATAGTTACAAACGTTTATTCAATGTTTTTGTGAAACATGTTAGGTGTAGGTTGTTGTTGCCCTTTCGCAACCCATACTGATCATTACAACATATTACACAAGTTACAACATTTCACAGAGCATATGAACATAAATCTTACTTGCAGAACTGTACGAGAGTGATATTGCCGGTGTCTAGAGGCGCCTGACAATTGGACCGTGCCCTCCGGAGATGTCGTTGCTCGCATTTGATGTAATCCAATACATCTGAACTGCCTGCACTCACTATGAGATTGCGCCTCTTTTGTGTTTCATGCAACAAATATAGGCATTTCATATAAGTACAGGTCAATAAGACGTTTGCATGTATAGATAAATACGATATAATGGAGCATGGTGGTGTTGATGGTTTGTTCACTGTACTATTGGAATACCTTATTTTATGATGTGCGAATACCCGACTGTAGCTTTATATTCAAATCGTATTGTCATGGTTCTTCTGTATTTTTTATTAATTTATTATTATTATTATTATTATTATTATTATTTGTAATTTTAATTACCTTTCGATGGTTTATTGATGAGGGAGCAGAAGTAGATCCAGTGTCCCATCGACGAGAGGAGTGTCGTTCGCTCGAACGAAGTCGGACACTGCTTCAGACATGAATCGAAGGTCGTGATGCTACTGGAAAGAAGTTGCATACAAATTGAGAACCCTTAGATAAGCCTGAAAGCTGCTTAGGCCACTAAGATCCTCATTTTTCTCCGTTGATGATAATCCCCTAACAATAAGCTATATCCAATTCAAAAAAACGAGGGTCTATAACACTCTAGCGCTGAACAGTCAATAAAACCCTCAAAATTTTGGCTAATTTTCTGCGACTTCTTTAGTAGAACTTCTTTCATCAAGCAAATCCAATGTTTACAACATCTTTGAAAAAAAGTAACATTGAACAGTCATACACGTTTTTGGACTTCGTGACTTCTTTTTTTAACTTTGCTATTGCTCTTTCCTGTCAGAAATACTACAAAACAAACAAATTTTTTTTAAAAAGAGCGTACAAGCACGTCCATTTGGTCTGCTTGAACAGATGATCGATATTGTCCGAATTGGCGAGTATGTGATGGAAGGGCGCGAGGACGGACGACCCGGACTGACCACCCACGATGGAATGGAGCGAACGGCGGAGGGCGAATACGCAGTGACGAGGACACTGCGCGGAGAACACGCCTGGAAAGAACACGATCAGCCTCTGTAGTCAACATGGGACGATCCCAAAAGCGCAAAACTCATAAGCGCACAAGTTCATATTTCTGTCAGTAAGCAACCAATCGACATATAGTTTGGTATTTGATTCTAAATGGAGCATGACTTGAGATTCATGATGAAACACGATTATTATTTAGCTTGAGAAATAAGTTATGATTTGTGCGCAAGTGATTTTTTTGCGCTTATGGGATCATCCCGTCAACACCTCTGTTTCCAATGAGCTTTCCAGTGACCTTTTATTACTGCTGCAAAACGAATTGTCACGTTTTTTTACGTTGTTTGACCAAATGACGAACTAGCAAAATAGAGTAAAGTTCTCCCGAATCAAGGCCTATTCGCCTGCGGGGGGCCCCGAAGAGGCCGGGACACGTGTGCCGAACTGTGCTACCCTTTTTGATTTTCTAAAAATATGATTTAGGTATTGAATAATGAGAGCATGTTGCTTTCGCCAATCTACAGTACCTAATTTGTATACAATTACAAAGGTTTTACTCTCTTATACAAAAAGCTGAATGCAAATGTTATACAAGTGGAAGCTTTATTGCTTTGAGAGTATGTGAGAAGTCTGTGAATAATAAAAAAATAAAAGATAAAAGAGATAAATAAGATTGAGCGGTATGATACCACGCTGATCTTGAGTGTAATCTTATTGTTAGTGAGAATGAACTTGTTGCATAGATGTAGAGATTGTTTAGTTTCATAGTAGCTTTTCGATGGGCTAACCTTTAATGCTGGAACGAAGTGGAAATAATTATAAAACAATATGTCAGTAGTGAAAATATGCACACAAAAAAGAACCAGCCTGGCTTACATTTAGCGATCAAACACTAAAAATGTAGACATTCTGATAAACCTTCTCCCAAGATAATATGTATTCTGGAGTTCCAGCTACAGATTCCTGTGAACATATGAAAAGCTTATCATGTGCTGTAATAGTAGGAATCTGTGAGGCTTCAATCGCCCAATCCTAGGGTTATAAAAGTCAAGCATGCAACTTTATGTTACAAAACTTATCCATAGGTTTGTTTATGACCCATTTTATGATTGCGCGTTAGATAAGTCTATTGTGCTACTCAGAGAAAAATAAGCTTCAAATTTAGAGTGTTTAACCACTCTTTAGTGCGTGACGGTTTATAACCCTCATTTTTCAATAGGATTACAAAATACTTAACACTGAAAAAATGAATGTTTTAAACACTCAAGCACTATTCAGGCTTATTTGAGGCTTGCTTTTCTCTGAGTATGCTCACCTTCACATTCTGATTCATGATGAATAATCCAGTGTTATTCGGCGATTTCCCCTCATCCATAGAGCGACGAATAAAGAAAATAACACTCGATTTCTTTTGTTCGTATGGATATTTACGAGTAAGGAAATCGCCATTGTGTGAAGTGAGCGGGAAACGAAATTCGAAGCTTATTGTGGAACGGAAGAGATCGTAGAATCATTTCTCAGCTGTTTCTAATTTTTATATATGTATCTTTTGGTTTCATGCTTATTTTCAAAAAATATATGTGTACCTAATTTTTAAAAAAAATGAAAAAAATGTAATAATGTACCTAATTGTAAGCATAGCTTTACTCAGGTGTGCTCTTATTGTTAGTGTGTTTTTAAAGTGTTTCAGTACGTTTTTTTGTAACTGCTCTAATCGTTAGGATAAAAGTAGCGATGGCGATGCACAGTGGTAAGAAGCGCTGTACATCACGCACAACACCCGGGTTCGATCCCCGACAACTGACGTCTCATATCCTTGTTTTTGTCTTTCTCTCATAATATTCACCCTTGTCTACCAGTGGACATCGATGTCCGGCTGTCAGCAAAGGCGAAGGCGAAGACAAGAAGAGAAAAGCATAAGCAATCCATCATGTGCTGTGTTCGGTGCACACAAACATTGCAGTACACGAACTCGAACAATTATAGAAAAGAATAACAAGAGAGAAAGAGAGATCCAGGAATATAGATCGGCCGAAGCAGAAACATTGCACAAGAACGGTCGGCAAGGAACTACACAGATAAGAAGAATAGGGAGAACAAAAATAAACAAGAGGTGTAAAGCATTAAGATACTTTACAAATAACTTACTTTGTACAATAACAGATGTTACGAGCAGCAGCAACCAGCCGGCGCGTATCGTAACGGGGGACGACAGCATACGAACGGTGATGGCATCAGACAACACTTCTGAAAGGATCACGAACTATTTAGTAGAAGTTCACTAAAAAAGATCACGAACTTGCAAAAATTGTAAAATTTCACGCTAATGAGAAGACACCGGAAAGCACTTTTGATACAACTGCAAACAGCGAAAAAAGTTCATGAGGTTGCAGAGATAACAATAACGATATGAATGCAATTATTGCACTAACAGTAAGATATTGGAGTTCGTGAAGGTTGAAGAATATTGGTGCAAAAAAGATACTTAAAATGATTAATTTGTTAAAGCTATTTTGAAAGTAGGACAAAGAAGATAATCAAATACTAAAATACATATACACATACTTCAAATACACACCGGAATATACCCCGTTTTAGCGTAGGCGTGCATTCTTCCCCCAAAAGAGAGATCTTCTACCCACAAGAACCCCAGAAATTAAAGTGCGGACACTTTCATGATGTGTCATGTGTGCATTCTGGCAACATATCCCGTCACGCTTTTTCTTCCCATATTGGCTAAATAAGAAGAAACCCGCAAATGAGCCAAAATGAAAATGAATGGGAATCGAACGTTGACGCCGTTCTTACGTAGGATTACACATATACTAAGCGAAGCCAAAGTTCGTAGACGTAAAGCATAAGTATGACTTCCTAAGCACGTGATACGTTGTATTTACGTTTTTATAATACACATATCCTACCACGATCGTATGACCAAAGCTTATTGTTAGGTTTTCGCAAGTAAATTTGCAAATGTATTCAGATGTTTTGTAGACCAACACCGTTTCACATGCTTGTGAAACTGCGATGAACTTTGAAAAAATTGATACGCTGACAAACTTGAATGAATTGCAACAGTCGGATATTTGTACAGAACGGAGTCAGACATGCAAACAGCACTAATTGTAAGCAAGGCCAAAGTAGGCAGACGTAAAATGAAATGATGGTATGACTTCCGAAGCACGTGATACGTCAATGACACACAGACGGACGAAATAAGGGTCTTAAAGTTGAAATGAAGACTTTCCCCGATGGAAATCAACACCACATGGGCCCCCGTCCTCTTGTCTTACAACCCATAACATGCTGTTCTTGAGAAATCGCAGCTGTGACTCTCTCCGGCAACAACAAAGAAAGAACTTTTGCATTTGGTTTTCAACAATACATAAGAGTTTGCCTGCACATCATGCTTATTTAGAATTCTTCATTTTCGCCTTGGGACCACCCAACTTTTAAGCCTCGCGTCCTCACACATAGTTTAACATGAACAAAATTACAGTAGCTAGCAGTATTGGAGACTATGTAACAGCACCCTTACAAATTGCTAACATAATTAAACAAAGTAGATATTGTATACTAAAATAAGCACAATTTACAATAGTGGAAAGAATTGTTCCCTTTTGGCAGTGCAAGTGATCAATTAGCAGCTCCAAAGATCGCTTAGGCACAGCTCACTGGGCAAAAATAACGAAAACTGAACACCCTCGAGCGAAGGAGAAAAGGGGCACTTACCTCATGACGAATCAACGAAAAATACACCACATAAGTGGTTTGGTCCCGAAACGAAAATGGAAAAAAAATAATTGCCGAAACAGTAGAAACAAATATGATCGGTTTTAACAACACACAAGAGGAAGTAATGGAAAGACTCAATAGTTCTGAGTTTGTGGAGAGTGCAATACGAAACCGCGGAGACTGTGCCCAAGCAAAGAAAAAAAAACAGTGCAATATTGACAACCATATTTTTAGAAAAAGAGAATATAATAATTCTGAATATTGCATCAAGCGATCAAGCTGTTGATATCAGAATAGTTTATTATTCAATCGCAGAAACACAAAGCATACGTTTAGCAAACTCTGTTGCCTCTGTATATATTATATAATAAACTTATTGTTAGCAATGAATACATTCAACTTATATATTATTGTTTAAAGAATGCCATTTAAGTGGACAAAAAGACTAGAGTGTCTGTGAGAGGAAAGGGGAACTTATTTTGGGGAGTGGGGTGGCGCATAGCAAAACATGGACAATGGGAAAGTGAAATTCGAAGATGGTAAGGATAACGTAAGACGGAACGACAATAACGTGATGCTGAGTGTTCTCTGGAAGCTGGAACTTTGCTGCTACGTGTCATGTGCATAGAACGATAGATACCGGAGTATGTGTTGTAGAGGAGTAATGGAAAATTGAAAACATAGCGGGAGATTTTGATTGGGCCCGAAAAAAAGATAACTTTTTGGTATATACCACGTTGGATAATGGCAGATATGGAATCTACTGTAAGGCATAGATAACGAGTCCTGCGACAATATCTTCCAAGAGTGCAATAAACGGTTTGAAATATTTGTATTTAGAAATATTTACATTTTGTAACGTAAACGCAATATGGAAGCATGTAGCTAGTTCAACATATGAAACGTGGAATGATCAGAAAAGGAACACTATATGAATAGCCTCATAAATGAGTTCGGATGATGCGTATTGAGCAGACATTCATTGAAAGGGCAGAAAAAGAACAAGTATTTACGTGAATACCAAATGATTAGCTCTAGACGAAGAACAGTAAATTATCGTATTGTTAGAGAAACGTTAACAATAAGAAAAGCTTCTGTACAAACTGAATGTAGCAACGAATTTCCTGCACAATCGTCTTATTGTTAGGCGGCTTGACAATAATAACAGCTTTTAGAAGTGAGCTACTGCCATTATGGTTTTTGCCACAAAACATAGCGGGTTTTTTGTTGCACTGCACTTAGAATAAGGCAACAAAATTTTTTTTAAACAATTGCTGTGAAGAAATCGATACAAAATGACATTCCGGAATCAGCAACATAAGCAACTCATTTTTTCAATAGGATTACGAAATACTTAACACCGGAGTATTTTTTTTAAACACGTATGAACTATTGATGGTTATTTCTGTAATACTCCCCAATCGGCTAAACTCCATTCAAAGAACAGAACGAAAATCCAGGGAACAGTGACAGCTCGCTCATACACACGCTGTACACGCCATTCATGGCAAATGAAGTTGACTTCGATTTGAGTCTTTTTTGTCGAGTTTTCCTCCTCGTCATAGTCTAACGCTGATTGCGGATGTCACGACATGAGTAGATCAAGGAGGGCAGACAGGGACAATAGGGTGACACACAGAAGGAACGCATCGAATATCATACTTACAATTAGAAAAATAAGCCCCCGAATACAATTAATCAGTTTGAAACCTCTACTATGCGATTTGTCACTCTGGCAAAAATAAACCTCAAATTTTGAGGGTTTCAAACGCTCTTTATTGCATAAGTATTTATAACACGAATTTTCTCAATTGGATTACGAAATATTTAACATAGAAATAAATGAGTGTTCTAAAACTCAAAAAAACTATTGAGAGCTATTTGAGGCTTACTTTTCTCTGAGCACTGAAAGCAGACAGCAAATTGTACTTCACTCTAGAAATAACCTTTCAATCGAATGGTCCGTTATGCTATCTTTTATATAAATACTTTAAAAAAGATTTTATAAGAATTAGTTCAATACCGAGCAATTCACAACACATTTTGCCTCCGTTCTAGCGGAGCTCAGGGATGCGCCTGGGAAAAAGTTCTGGTCGTATTCATTTCAAGCCGGCGTTCTTTCGTCTCTCATTTGCTCGTTCAACAAAAAAGTGCCCCAGAAAACCAATATGTTGAAAATCCAAGCATATCCGCTCCGTGCAGTGCACCAAAAATCCCATGTCTGATGTCCCCGTTTAAAAACCCAAATGATTCGGTTTCAAAACGTGTGCTGTTTGCTATGGATTTGATGATTTTGTACGGAGTTAGGATTTTAGTTTGAAATAGTTTTGATTGTTTTAACGTTCCAAGGTACATGTCAGGATTTTAGGGTTGAGAAACTTAATAGTTACTGTTAGAATACCTAAATAACTCCGTTCTACACAAATATCCGACTGTCGCTATACAATGAGATCTTATTGTTATGGTTCTTCCCCATTAGACAAATTTGCTAGCATATTCAAATATTTAGTTGTTCTACGCCGTTGCACAAGCTTGTAAACCTGCCGCATGCTGGATTAGACCGTATACGTTTACAAATCTGAACATACACTCAGATATTTTCACAGAAAGAACTCAGGTAGTCCAAGAGTGCTCACACTGGGAAATTGAGCTATTTTTTGGTTCTTGCTACTCGAAGGATTAAAATTTGAATATCATTCCGACTACGTAGATACTGTGAAAGACAAAGCTGACAACACCAATATCGCAATCACTTGCTTATTTGCAATGCAGTCTGAAGTCTTTTTTTACTGTCACGAAATAGCTAGAAATGAGGGTTCGAAAGCAAATAGCCTCCGGAAAAAACCCCAGTCGTATTGGTCTTTCGCATAGAACAAAAATTTGGTTCATCTAGAGAAATCGTAAGTTCAATTTGAATGGCAAGCAAGTAACAGATAACTGAACACATACACATTTCAAGCAGATTATTAAAAAACCAAATTTTAGAAGTAAAGTCCACCCCCCCCCCCGAAAATAATCCACATCACGGAGAATAATATGAACGTGTATGCATAAATATACAAAACTAATTAAATACAGGAAACCAATGTCTTACAATTAGATTCATTTCTACCCCGCGGACCTCCCTTTCGTTCTAACAATAAGTTCCATTGCCCCTTAGCCGTTCCTGATTTTTCTCATGATTTCTTCATGCGCTGCCCACCGAACTTTTTGTCACAACCTTTCACCCCGATCAGCTCTTCAAGATGTTCTTTCAGAAACAAAGGACCTTATCCATGAATGTTTCATGACAGCTGCAGATTTAAAGGAGGAGCAAAGGCAATTCGCACTTTTGGTCTCATATAGTCTTCACCTTGGTCAGAAGCAAACGAAAGTATTGTATGTATATATCCAGCAATGTATTACATTTTTTCAATTAAAAGTCAAAGCACTTTTTGGCATGCCCGTATAGTCTTGTGCTTGCTACAGTGGATAAATAGTGTCATATCCCAAAAATTGGGTTTCTGAATAGACCAAAATTTGCGGCGGGGGGGGTCGGCTTCTACCCCCCC
>JACMIJ010002187.1:0-10026 GCA_014805365.1 Koerneria luziae | reverse complement strand
TTTTCAGTGAAAGTTTTCGATGCAAGTTTTCCAGGAAAGTTTTCAGTGAAAGTTTTTCAAGGAAAGTTTTCTAAGGAAAGTTTTCAGTGAAAGTTTTCGATGAAAGTTTTCCAGGAAAGTTTTCAGTGAAAGTTTTCAGGAAAGTTTTCCAAGGAAAGTTTTCAGTGAAATTTTTCAGGGAAAGTTTTCAGCAAAAGTTTTCCAAGGAAAGTTTTCAGTGAAAGTTTTTAGGGAAAGTTTTCAGGGAAAGTTTTCCAGGAAAGTTTTCAGCGAAAGTTTTCATAATAAACAGCACGTAAGGTCCCCAAGTTCAAAGCACAGTATTGTATCCTCTCATTGCCGCTCGTCTGAAAACAACGATGGATGGGCTTCTACCATCGGGTGCCGATCTTTTGGCAACACAGCCATTTCTTCCTGTGCAGCGCACAATATCCTGCGTTTCTGAGCATGCGTTTTCGCATTGCCTGTGCTGTTTAAGTATGTGTACATGAAAAATACATAATTTATTCAATGACAAGTTACTATAAAAAGGATAAGAATTACTTTACTTTGTAAAGACAATAGCGACTTCATCAAGTTTAAGGGAAAACTTTGCATAACTACACAATCAGCTACGGAACGTTCTTTCACAACGCTAAAAAATGCATCAATATCTATAGAATGTTCAGGAAACTTTGCATACTTTCAGAAAACGACCTTTCATCATGTTTTTATGCTTACAAAAAACAACCCTCAAATCAGCGTGAAAGGTGATTGAGTGTTTGAGACGCTCAATCTCTTTTTGTCAATTTTGCTGGTAATAAACTGCATTCAGTTCAAAACCTGAGGATCTACAATAAATCAGCACAATACGGTGAATAAAACCATCGAAATTGAGTGTTGTTTTTTTTTTGTAAGTACAGCTAGATAATAATTTGAAGAAAGGAACAACTCAATAGCATAACGCGAAACAGTAAAACAGTTACTCCTTGGGTTCATCGAAGAGCGTGGCGAAATCGCAAGTAAACTTCGGGACGAGTTCATGCTGTCCATCTTCTTGCGCACGGCAAATATCCCTTACCGTATGCACGCCGGTTTCGACGTAGCACGAGTCGTAGCCGTGAACGTTGGCGAATTTGATGTCCGTATCGAGCCTGAGAGAAAGGATGCTTTGTGGCCAGTCAGTCAATCATATTCAGATTATTCAGATACCGATAGGATACAGTCTGCCTCATAGTCTGCCGCTCTCCAATGACGCCATCAAAAATTGGCTACTCTGGTACCCTGCAGGTGATGCACCATATCATTTGGTTTCAGATACTAAACGATTGAGAAGAAAACAACATAAAAGGTTATTTAAATAAGAAAAGGAAAAAGAGAATAAAAATACAGCCAAGAACGCATAATATCCACACAGTGACCAATCACAGCTATTTCTATATCCAATGAACTGTTCCCATAAACAGTTCGGACTTTCTGAAGGGTTCCAGTACAAACTTTTCGACATCCTGTACGATAGGCACTGGTCAGGAATACGACTGTCCAGGTGATGCAAATTCCTATAGCTAAAAATTTTCAAACATCACTTCATCCTCTGGTTTCAGATACTAAGCGATTGAGCAGAAAGAAGATAATAAGTTGTTTAAGTAAAAAACGAAAAAAGAATAAAATACAGCCAATAAGAAAAAAAAGCTTACCGATCACCGAACATGATGGTGCTTTCCTTCCTCACGTTACACCTGAGGAGAAGATACGTGTCGAGATCCATGCTCGGCTTTCCGCAGACCAGCGGAAGACGCGGCGCGACCGCGGCGCGTATCGCCGCCGTCATCACACCCGTACCTGAGTATTGCATCGTTCACGCGAGTCTTGTCATGAAATCTCATTTCATGAAGCAGCCACCACTATTCTTCCACATATTATTGGAATATCTGACTCCGTTCTGTACTGTCATTATATGTTCAATTTTTCAAACGTATTCAAATTTTCGACAATTCAGTACAGGTTCACAAGCTTGTTAAATCACATAGGTTTGTGAAAAATTTGAATACTGGCAAGTATGAGTAATTAGAAAGAAACCTAACAATAAGATACCATCATAAATCGACAGTCGGATATTTGTACAGAACGGAGTCAGGTAAGCAAAAGTACTTCACATTCACTGATGCGAATATTCGTTGTCACTCCTTATGCGAATTTCCCCCATTATGCATGCAATGTTGTCCATTGTAATCATCTTCACCTTGTCTAATAAAACGGTCAACCGCGTGGCCTCTCCACAACGAGAGTAAGGGCGAGCACACTACTAATCCTCACAGACTTATTGAAAAATCCGACTCCGTTCTGATAATATATAATCCATTTGACTTGTCTGATCGGACTGTCGAAATGTAGTCAAATTTTCCAACCAAGTGAATTTTTTGATGTTTAGAGCAGCTACCCAAGCCGAAAACTACTGAAAATGCAATCAGTTGCAAAACCTTTGAATACGAAATATGAATGTGTAAGGCATAGCTACAATCGAAAAATTTTACAGAAAGGTGTGAGGCATTCCAAGGATAAAAGAGTAAGAGAGAGTGAGAGAGAGAGTGTGAGAGAGAGTACGAAGAGCACCGCAAGCGTTAACTATTCGCCAGTTCTTGTAGCAATTCCGCAACTGCTTTAGGCGAATGAGTTATTCACCACAGCAAACTGTTCAGAATTACTAACATGGAGTATATTCTAGTTGAATGAGCAGATAAGGCTTCCCTGTTCAACTCAGTGATGCCGTCGGCTACAAGTGCTTGTTTTTCCTGCTGCCCCCGCCCAGAACCTACAGAATCTCATCGGTTTTCTGTAGATTTTGGTGGTAGGAAAAAAATAGTTACCGGGGATAACCGTCTTGGTCGTCGAAGGGAACGTGCCGTCTTCATTCGTAACGAAGAATCCAACAATCGGGTTTTTGAGGTAATTTGCCGCCTGAACAGTGTTTTGTGTCATCACAATGAACGGAAAGTGCAAGAGCATGGGCTTCGTATCCATTTGACTTGTCTGATCGGTGTCTTTGTAGATGCTTATTATAAATGGGTGTTTTATGAGAATTGAAGGGAAACGATGGGTTGCCCACAACGCCGCACGTGCCTATGCGTCGCGTGCTGAGAGTAGTCCGTTTTGTGCTAACAATTTCGTACCAAGGAAAGCTAATACGTATGTAAACCAAACAAATCTTACAATTAGTGAAATTGAGACTGGCGCTATAGGTGTTCGCACCTCATGCAATAGTTCCGTTAAAAGAAAACAAATTCTTTTAAAAACCCACACGACATTGCCGTAATCATTCGCGCTTTACAGCAGGCTATGCATTGAATTGAAAGACTATTACTTGGTGCTGTAACTAGACTATGACATCGACTTAGGCTATTGAAAGATTGAAAGATTATGCATTGAAAAGTTCATAGTCTAGATGAAGTTCTTTTTTTAAATGAATATTGTTTTGCAAGCCAAGTAGCTCATGAGCACACCTTCATGATCTTCTTGTAGCTGATGAAACCGTCGAAACCGACCACAACCGAACTGACGGGTGTGCTCACGTCCACCGACGAGAGATTGAACTCGTCCGACTCGAGCTTCTAAAATCGGAAAGTATCTATACCACGTATGTATCAAGTATTCTTAGTAAGAAAAGTAAAAGTAACGTAGTCAAGGCCTTATAGCCTACGGGGCGATAACCGAGGGGCAAGAAAAGAAAGTATAAGTAAGTGTACGGTGCACGGATAAAGAAAGAAAAAATTCAGCAAGTCTCAAGTAAATTGTTTTTGTGACTGTCTGCTCAAAAAACACTGTAGCTTGAACGTCAAGGAAAGTCGAACCTCATCGTGGTAGACGATACATTTCAGTTTCTCCCTGAGGGTATCGCGGAGGGCGGGGCTTCCGATCAGGTAGATGCCGAGTTGGCACACCGCCGGATGACGCGTCATGTAGTCGACCAGCACCACCGTCGGGGTGACGATGTTTTCCTGCAAGACGACAAACTACAAACACGGATTAATTGCTGTGTTTACAATGTTTATACGCATTTCATGGATTTTTTCTATAGCGTAATTGCTACGGATGAACTACTGTTTGTTGTATTTTTACATTCGTAGCAAGATACGAATGTATAAGTTGTGTTCTAGCTTAGATCTATTACTGTTATACTACTGTGTTCTACTGTTGGTGATTTGCACTATTCTTTGGACGCAAGTGGCGTGCCCTTCGAATATAAAAAAACGTAAACGAATCAAAGCTTAATCGCTTGCGGGGGGTTCCGAAGAGGAACTTTGAATGTACGGATCACAAATGTTAGCGCAAGTAAAGCAAATGATCGATGCATCTAAAGTGCGAGCAAAACACCGAATGAAGCATTAATGACACAGTTCCCAGTACACAGAGAAAAATATGACGAAATAAAATGACTGTGAAACGCTCCAAGACATTATATGTCTTAGCTGTAAGTCATTTATATGACTTAATTAGCAAAATATAAGTCATTTGAAAGTCATTTTATTTTGCGAATTAAGTCATATAAATGACTTGGAGCGTTTCGCAGTCATTTTATTTTGCGAAATAAGTCATTTTTTTCTGTGTGTACTTCTTTGATCCGCTTAAATCCAAGGTTTTGCACTTTGACGGTATAGTCCTTGATGGTCCGGGTTGCGTTATTCGATACAATGTACACGGTCTTTCCCTGTAAAAGTGCGTTCGTTGAGACGGAAAACAGCAATAATAAGAACGATATGCTGTTGAATAAGCACGGTAACGGAACCAGCCTCAAACAATTGGGAGGGGAGTTGGAAGCCTTCAAAAAAGTTGAAGCTAAAGTTAGTTGTTTGAAATAAAGAAAATACATAGAAAACAAAACAAATTAGCTTCTACCGTCACCTCAGCAACAGAAATTCATACCGCGGCTGAAGTGCAGCAGTAAAGTACCTCTTCTTCGGTGTGTATTTGAAGGAAGAAGAGGAACTACACTTCTTTTGGAAGACTATGCTTCTCAAGGCAATGTTTCTGAGGGTTAAATGTCAATTGGGTGCTTGAGGTGTGTCCAGAGAAGCAAGAATGTGTCACAACCGTTGCGATGCAGTGTTTCTGGATACCGTTAGTGAAAAACTTACGTTGTCGAGAAGATGGTTGACGAACTCAACGGCACCCGGAAGTGCATTGTTGCCGGTCCACAAAACTCCTGGAATTTAGGGAAATTCATAGTTTCAAGCTTTGTTGTTGTTGTGGTAACCTTTAACTTCGTGGTACAATGGTAGAATGACGTAACTTTATGCTGTCGTAATGGCCTTAAAGAACTATGTGTTTACAAACGTTTGTGGTAATGCTAAGTTGGTAACACTTTACTAGAAATCTGTAACAGACTCAGTTAATCTGTGGTATAGTCGGGTACAATTGAAATATGCGAATCTATGCAGTAAGAAAGTGCACACTGTCATCATGTATTCAAATATTCAAATGCATCCAAAAGCATGGTCCGGTCGGCATTGCGCCCTGGCCTGCTTTATGTGTTTTTGTTTTGCGTTATCAAATTAATGTTGTTGGGCAACCATAACAATACGTTTTTGACTATGCAGTCAAAACATTTGTGCAGAACAGAGCCAAAAATCGAACCATCAGCGTCGAACAAGAACGTCGTGTACTCGCATAGTGCCTCGAGCGACAGCTTCAGCACGCCGAAATCTTCCAGGGTGGTCGGCAGTCTGCAAGCAACAATTAGACAGGTTATCAGCCCTTATTATTATCAGTAGAAAAATAGTGTTACGCATTCATTACTGGTATTGCATCAACAAGCTTTGTGAAATATGTTATGCGTAGCCAACTATGCAGAAGGCAGAACATAACAAAGCACAGAAATAACACTACAAACTACAATAGTATGTTCGATGTTTGTTAATGTTACCATGCTATAATAACAACAGAGTGCCCCTTCTACTACCGAGAGAACATTCTTCTTTTTTCACTTTGTATTGCGAGAGCATAGTGCAAAAACAATATTCAGGCCGAATCCGGCTAACTCTTTTACTTTAACGACTGGTAGCCCTTTCATGTCGTATGCTTTTCTCAACTGTTTAGTAAAGATGCCCTATCGTTGATGTTCCCCGATGGAAGAGTGTTATCGCCCGCCGAAGAACCCTTCTGATCGCGGAATAAATGAAATAAATGAAACTGTTTACTAATAAATTCATTCCATTCATTGTTTTCACATTCATAGCAAAAAAATGCATTCCATGACATTGGAGATGCATAACACATACCGAAACATTGCAAATTCGTTTCCGTGTAGAGTTGTGTCAACGCAAGCTGAATGGGTCACATCATTGAAGTTGGGGTTAAAAAAACTTGTTGTAGTTGGGGTAAAAATGAAATTCCGTTCAATAATGAAAGATAAACATTCCGAAACCGTACTGTACTGAAGCTTATCAAAACTGCAGTGTTTTCTTTCACTTCTTGCTGTGTTCTGCCTTCATATTCACTTAGACAGTTTGAATTTATTAACAATATTACAATGGTACGCCGACCATTGTATTGCAGACAAAGATTGGGTGACAGGAAGGTTGGAAGAAAATTCAAAATTTTCATATTAAATATGTGTGAGAAATTAATGGAAATTAATGGTTGTGAATCTCAGAAAGAAAAAGAAATAGTAATCTGACGGCAAGCAGACAGAGAGAGCGAGAGAGCTGGGCAGAGATCGAGAGGAAATGGCGCGACTCGGAGGTAGGTTGCAGACAATGGTCAGATCAATTGGATCAGGTCACATCTGACCATTCTTGCCGGTCCTCTCCTTACCGAGTTTCGCAACTTGGGCAGCTTTGGTGGTAATCATAACTAGAATATGCTAACCGGGGTATCTTTACAGCCTCATGATCCTACGATCTACCTATGTCCTATCCTATTATCCTTATCGTCTGGCTCTGTTCTGTGCAAGTGTCGGAGTGTCACTAATCTAGCCATAGCCTGCGGAGATAAAGGAAGCATATGGAGCAAATGTGCTGATTTGACTTAGCAAATTTGCAACCATGTACTTCCTCCAGCTCCGTTGTTCAGCACAACAACAACAACAACGAGGAAAACAACAACAACAACAAGAATAAGGAAGACAAAAGACATGCAGACAACGAGACAGGCAGAGAGACATGCAGACAGGCAGAGATACAGAGGAACAGACTGATCCCGTTGCAGGTCGCTTCGATGGCTCATGGCAGCCATTCGGCAGCACGATCAATGCACGCACTATCAGCAGCAGCGAAAAATGGCGATGACAAATTGTCGGATTGTTGTGGAATAGAAGGAAAATCTCGGTGAGAAAACAGCAAGCAACGCTGCGGTTGATACGTTGACTAATGGCATGCTACATGAAAGCAATCGTAAGAGTGAATTTTGCTGGTCAATGACCACAAGGCTAACGGATTTCCATGTGGTGATCGCAGATGAAATTAGCATAGGTTGGCACGTGTCAGTAGGCTTGAATTATACTACAAGAAGTACAAAGATGTAATTTGTTGCCACACATCAATTTCATCACTACGTTCTGTACAAGCATTCGACTTGTGCTGTAAGTCCAAATCCTATTGTTATGGTTTTTCTATGATGTACAAACTTGCCGTTTTCGTAGCTCTACGCAATATCACAAGCTTGTTAAGCTTAGATTACCAGCAAAAAATTTGCAAACGTTCACACACGTGGATTGGAATTAGCGACAGTCGGATGTTTGCTTCATTACAGTGCCGAGCAAGAGCATGCATGATCTGTTCACCGTTGCTATCAATTCTCCTAACAATAAGTGAGGGTGGTGACTGAGCGGTAATTATGTTAACACATAATACCACTTCTTTGTCACATAAGTGACATAGAAGTGGTAAATGGGGTCAGTTTAGCAAGAAATGCCTGGACAAACACCACTACTGTACGACACGTAGGATGGAATGTGGTGTAAAGGCACGACATGAGGTGTCAATCTCCTCCAAGCACCGCCTACTTTCACAGTAGTATTCCTAAGAAATGCGCAGAAATAACATAGGGAAAATATTTTCCCTTTCAACACAGCTACAATTATCCACTTTGCGTCACAGTGCGCACGAGTGATTCTGGCGAAAACTTTTTTTAAAAAACTTTATGGTAATGTGTCATTTTTTGATACGCACAGATATACTATTCATAAGGTATTGTACAGTATTTATATATAGTATTATTAGTTATATTATATGAGGCTCACGAAAATGCAAAACAGACTGTCACCACTATTGTATTTTTCGTAGGCAACAACTTCTTTTTTGAATATGTACGAAAACGTTTCATAACGGACATAGACGTTTCATGATGCATATTTCACATGTCCGACAATTTCGTGAGCCTCATAATACTTACATACACACAGCTAACGGCGGGTAGTGAAACTCAGAGGAAAATAAGCCTCAAATGTCGTAGAAGATATAAAACACTCATTGTTTTCAGCGTTCGGGAAAATAAAACTTGTTGACACCAAAGAGTGTTTCTTACACTCAAAATTGAGACTTATTGTGCTTTGAGCATATATTTCAACATATTCTCTCGCGTAAACACAACAAAATTTGTACGATGTGAGTGGCATGAGATTAGCGGAAAGGCATTGCAACGCATATGGTAAGTACGAGTGAATAATATGGATAGAGAAAGCATGAATATATATTCAATGAATCCACCGCAAACCAGTACTCACAGCAAAATGAGCCTCAAATTTTGAGTGTTTTGGACACTCACTTCCACAACACGAATATGAAATACTAAACACTGAATAAAATGTGTGTTTTAAACACGTTCAGCACAACTGAGGCTTATTTTTCTCTGAGTATTTAACAATCCGGGATATAACACGACTTGCAATACTATCTATGACTAGAATCCAGTTCGGCTCAAAATAAGTGAAAACATGAAAAGGTTCATAGGAATCACAGCAATGTCACAACATCATTCACTAGGTTCGAATATATATCTGGCTACTTTCCTGGTCCCAACATCCAAAGGTGGCAATGAATTCATTTTTTTGGCAACTAATAGTCTTGAAAGCTTGCGATGTTAATGTGAACTGAACTGCAACACAATTTGAATACTATTGCACGTTTTGAATATGTAGTCGGATATATATGCAAAGAACGGAGTCAATAGCTTCAATAGAACATTTCATACAGAGGAAATCAGTTGTCTTACAATTAGTGCAACTCTAAATATGATGCAACATTGCCAACTTGTGAACACGAGGTATTGCGTCATTTTCTTAATAGCTACATATCAGCATATCTAACTGCGTTCTGTACAAACCTCTAACTGCCACCATATGATCAAATTTTATTGCTTGGTTTCTTTCCAATTACACACACACATTTGCCAGAGTACTCAAATTATTCGAAAACCCATTCCGTCTCACATGCATGTGAACTGCGTCTAACTGTGAAAACTGAATATGCTTTACAAAGTTGAATACATGGCGACAGTCGGATATTGGTACAGAACGGAGTCAGATAAGCCAATGATGAATAACAGTAATATATGGCTAGCACGCTTGAAAGCTAGCGCAAAAACTCTTCACGCTTCCCGATAAACTATGTCATTCAGACCCATCACAGTTGCTTAAGTAGAAGATTCCTGTGCTTAAAAGAAAGATATTTCTTCACGTTACTTTGTCGACAATGTGGAATGGCTTACAATGATTGGAGGAAACATGAGGGAAAGAAAAACGTGTTTGATAATCGATGTGGATATCTTGTAGTTTGTACTGTAACATTGTAGTTTGTACTCTCTAACATTACTGGAAGCTATTTTTCATCAGCTTCTCTACGCTTCGTTCGACGATGGCGAGGCGAAGAAGGGATTCTCGAACTTCAGCCCCGTTGGTCGTTGGTGATGGTGATGCAGGTCGTCCTGGAATTTGAAAGTCAAGTAACGGTTCTTAGCACATGCATCGTATATCTAACGACGAAGGCGCGCAGGGGATTTGTTTTCAGTGGGCTGCCAGGCAAACACGAGTTCTAGAACGGCCCTTAGGAGTAA
>JACMIJ010002185.1:0-10039 GCA_014805365.1 Koerneria luziae | reverse complement strand
ACGGGTGGCGGATTCTCCCTCATCCACCCTATAGTCCGGGCATTGCTCCTTCCGATTTCCATCTGTTCTCGGCCCTCTAGCGATTCCTCAATGGACAGGACTTCTCCGATGAGGACCAAGTCGCGACGGGTCTCCGCGCGTTCTTCCGATTGCAATCCCCCGAGTTCTGGGCCAATGACACCCACTCCCTTCTCGATCGCTAGCAGAAGGTGGCCAAAGCTGATAGCAAATACCACTAATGGTCATCCCAGAATTCCGAGAAATAAAGCGAGTTGGAATGAAAAAGTGAAAATACTACAAGACTTATGCACCAACCTAATAATATATTTGAAGCGCACAAATTACGGTACCTCGAATCCCATCTCCTCCTCTTTCTCCATAAGAAGTTGTGTGCACTCGGGTGATGAGTTCAACATGATATGTTGGAATCGTTGTGCTAATCGAGAAGCTTCGGGCAGTTGGTCCGTTTTCTGGAAGTCATAAGTTTTCTATCGTACGACCATCATAAATTTCGACAAACCTTCGTGTTCCTATATAATAGCTATCCTGAGCCCTCATATGTATACTTCCTCCAGAAAACTTCCTTCCCATATAACCACAACGTGCAGTAGCCAAAATAACTTGAACAGTGAGCACTGCAAGATTTAACGTAATAGCAGGTTCATACTGTAACACGGTTACCGTAACCTTTACCTTGTCGAATGAATTCGCCCATGAAAGAATCTCCACTTCCTGGGTGCCGTCGAAGAGATTCTTGACAATCTCGTCGTCCCTCTCCTCTTCCAGTGACTGTTCTTCGGCCAGGATGAACTTCTTTAGTGTCGACAATAACTCTGAAAAAGGGAAATAGACGACGTTTTTCAACCCCAACTCTCTTACACTCACCATCAGTTACCAGTGCTGTTAAAACTTCAAACGTTCAAACATAAAGACGCGCTTTTGGCGCCGGCGCCAGGGAATATTAGGAAAAATAAACACTTGATTCCTACATAACTTTTCTTGCTCTACAAGTTCCAATTGGTTTTGAGTGCAAATTTCTCCAACACCAAAAACACTTCCCTTGTAAGTGTTGAAAACTTACGGCCTTCAGCCTTTGAGATACAAGGGAACCAAGTGCGTGCTTGGTGTTATGATTAAAGTTGAAAGTGATATTCAACGTACCGTTGTGGAACATCTCGTGCACATTCTGCGTACTGACGATGTGCGCGAAGTACTCGCCGACGTCGGTGTACGCCGACAGCGGAATCGGAATCTCCGCTGAGACCTGAACAGACATCGTCAACATTGCCATCATTGGTTTGGTCAAATGAATGTTCAAACTGCCATAGCGCGTATAGCGTGCCTGGGAATACATTATAGAACTATACTCAAATACAGCAATTTGGGTTCAATGAATGCATCGAGAAAGAGAAATGTGGGCCAGTACGCAATGACTTTTTGGTATTGCCCAAATATGTCAAAGCAGACATGTTATGCATACACTAGAGTAAATACTATGCAATTGACGCACCTCCTTGCTGACACTGCCTTGTGTCAGAACATGCCGGAACGATGCGATTCTTGTCGGAATGCCCTCATCTTCATCGCCGCCCATGCCCTGCAACAAACAACTTGTTTATCCATATTTACAATGAGCATATTCTACACCCACACGTATACAATCACTACTATTACTACTCAAAGTGCTATACATAATGCAGTACTAATTGTAAGATAAAACTAGTAATAAACACAGTAATAATACTCTGCAAAACACAAATGACAAGAAATTTTGTCTAGCCACAACGAAAGCATCAATTGTTGGTCCTAACACGCGAATGTATGTAGAATATGCTGTGACAGTGAACGATGTAAACAATAAACGCGAATAATCACGCCGCGCAGGAAATATGGACAAATGAGGCGCATTTATGTAGTATTGGCTATAAATGACTTGTATCAATGACTAGTAAAGATAACTCTGAAGGCTATCTAAAGAGATACACATAGAACAGAAAGTAAAGATAACACCGGATAAGACTCAAAGAGATAAAGTAAGCATAAAGGAGGTAGAAAATGGCTCAATGGTCCTCATTCGTAATACCCTTTTTTATATTGCTTATACATATTTGACATAAAAAGAAGCAAAAAGGGAAACCCAGCTTCTTGAAGAAACTTATAGTTAAGCATTGGAAAACATTCTGTAGTAAGTGTTACAATATTTGTAAAGAGCTCTAAATATTATATTATTAAAGCACTACCCAGAAAAGAGAAATACATTATTTCCCCTTCCATTCGGGAGTCCTCCTCTCCAAATGGGCAGTCATGCCTTCTTGCTTGTCGTAGGTGGCAAAAGTCATTTCAAAGAATCTTTGTTCCTTCAATAGGCCTGAAAAACTTGTAGAAATCTTCTTGAAGCCTTATGCCTTTATAATTAGCCAATAATAAATCACCAGCTTTAAACACATACAACACTAACACAAATCAATGGCAGGCACTTCTGTAGACCAATGTTGCCAGTTCCTAAGACGATGGTATGAAAGTGAAATCTACCCAAGCTGTCAATTTTATTATGACAGTTGCCTCTGTTGTTAATACTCGACACACATATAAAAACAATAATAAACCAAAGTTATTATACAAAACAGACCAATTTTGAGTGAAACTTCTTGACCGTGGGCTACACACTCCTTGGCCATGGCAAGAATGAGCGGAGACTTGGAAGAAAGCCGCTCTCCCAGGCGGATTGTCTCACGAAGAAGCTTCTTCGAGGGTAGAACCTAATTATATTATACAATGAATAGTGAAAAAGGATGCTGACAGATTGAGCTAATGTTTGTATAAAAAACACATGTCGTTAATGGTAAACACAAGAGAGGTGATACTGATAAAACTTTGTGAAACTAACGGAAACTTAAATCGTACTATCGTTAAATCTAACAATAAGTTGACGTCAAAAGGCATACTTTTGTCACCAGTCCTGCTTTCTTAGCTTCAAGAGCAGTTATTGGAGCTCCGGTAAGAAGATATTCCATTGCGAAGCTCTTTCCAGCCATTCGAGGCAAGCGTTGTGTGCCACCGTAACCGCAAATAGATCCGTACAGGATCTGAATGAGAGCATAAGATTGAATTGTGTATTATGTATGAAAACTGGCAAATAACAGAGTACAACTATGTATAATGTGGTTTTCTCACTTTTTTTTGCATATGATCGAAATGGATGCTTTCAGAGGAATACGGAAGGTATTAGTAACTTTGAGACCGAGAGAAGTATTACTGTCTCAATATGATGTGCAAAGAAGTATAGCCAACCTCGTCAAAAGAAAACATCGCGGTATCGCAAGCCCAAACGATATCACACCTGAAAGATTCACAATGACAAAGTCAAAAGGAATTGAAAAGTAATGGAAACAAGTGTCAATAAACACACTGACGCAATGGCCAACTCGGCTCCGAATCCTGCAGCAACACCGTTCACACAGGCGACAATGGGCTTGCGGAAACTAGAGATCTGAAGAAATTTTTGTAAGTTGATATTACAAGAGTTTGTGTAGCTTAATTATTCCACATTTTAACATGGTTACTTCTCTCAGCTCTCGAGATGGGAAGACATCATGGAAGAGAACATCGTCTTCCGGAGAACCTATTGAGAAGGTAGAGTCGGATCCGGTAATAATAGAACATCCCAGTGAGGAATCATTATCGATGTCGTGGAGCGTCTGGAGTAACTGAAATCAAATTGTATCTCCCTTCATGAAACTCAATGTGTGATCATCGACAGTATGGATCAACTGGCCAGGGAGGCTAATTTTAGGTTAGTAAAGCAAGATTAAGTAACTCAAATGTATGAATAGTTTTGTGAAACCTTTCTAATAATATAAACGGGGTGTTCTACTAGATGAAGTACGGCGCAGTAAGCAGTCCGAATACATTGAGATACTAAAGCTTCCACCGGTCTCAAATTTTCATATGTCTTTGTTATAGCGAGTAGTCACATGTGAATGAGGTACTGTAGATTGGCCGAAGCATCATGCTGTGGTTCAGGAATACGCTTCTTAGAGATCTGTGTAACCTCATACAAATGAGGTCCGATAGAACACATGGTTTCACCCGTCCGCTCAAATAATCGAATGAAGTGATCTCAGCAACGTAACGTTAAGAAAAACTTACTTGGTTTACCTCCTGTAGGTGACATTTTCCCGCACTCAATCGTATCAGCCCGACATCGGCCTTCTCACCGACTTTCTCGACAGCAACCGTCGTCGTACTTGTGCTTAGCAGACGGCCTGCAGCCCAAAGTATCCTTGAACGACAAAGCATCTGAAAAACCATAGAAATTAGCAATATAAACAAGAATTTAACTGAAAATTTAAAAATTTTGAAATACGGTTGTACTAATCAACTTCGTTTGACCTTTTAAACTCAGCAAATCAACGCGTCGCGTACGTGGTGCGGTTTGAACTTTTCGGTGAGCATTTCGAGTTTTTCATTTTATTTGTAGTTTTGTGTGGTTATTTTAGATATTATTGTTGTCTGTAGGTGCCTGTATGTCAGTTGAGCTTTATTCTATCAGTTCACCAAGTTTCATCCTTTCGTATTCTCTGTGTCATGAGTTCTTAGTTTTCGTCTTATCAGCTTTTTCTAAGTACAGTGTTTCGTTGCTAATTCCGAGTTTCATGGTTTAAATTAACGTGCTTTCAGTTTGTATTTCCATTTCAGGGTCTCTTGTAAACTCTGCGACCTTCACTTCATCGAAAATGTCTGTGAGATTAACCGAGTAAGTGTTTTGAAGTCGTGGTTACCTGGTTCTCACCACTAACCGTACTGCTTAACTCTTTGGCTTAGGAGTTAAAAAATAGTGATTTATGCTTTCCTGTTTAGTATTCTCCCGGCCCCATCGGCTGTCACAGACGAATACGCTCAAGTTCGCCGCGATCCGTGGTTCAGAGTTCGTTAACTCTTCTTATTTTAGTAGTGATTTTGTTTTTCTATAAGCTTGCTACTGAACATTATTAATCTCTAGTGGTTTAGTGTTGCTTTTCCAGGGAAAGGAGGACGCAATTCCTTCGCTTGCATTGGTCACACGTGAACCACCGCCGTACGGAAAACGTGCATCTTTCAAGCCCCGAGTTCCTGAGGTTCGTACCCTCTTTATGGTTTCATAATTATTTGGCTTAAAAATGTCCGATGTTCCCTCATAAATGGTTTTCTTGGTTGTTAAGACATCACTTGTCTTCACTAGTTCCATAACGTCACTGAATTCTTATTGTTAGCTAAAAAAGTGTTTGGAAATCCGTTTATTGTTATAGGGTATATCTATTTTTGTGTGTTTAAGACAATTCCTTACAGGACTTTGGTGATGGTGGTGCGTTCCCGGAGATTCACATTGCCCAGTTCCCTCTGGGAATGGGCCAGGGCGAACGACAGACGAAGAGCGACCGAACCGTGTCCCTGCAGTACGACGCAGATGGCAAGTTGAGACACGATGCAATCGCCAGAATCGGCCATGGAAAGGATAAGGTTCGTGGAAAGTTGGAGGACATTCGTGCCCAAAAACCCCTGACGACAAAAACGACATACCTCTGCTTACAGGGATCCGGCTCCCACTTTCACCTCTCCTTCAGTGCTTCGAAACACTATTTTTACCCTTCTTTTGTACCCGCAAAGTGCACTTTTACCCCTCCCCTAGAGAAATTAGATTCCGTGGAAGTATAGGTATGCCTGACAGTGAGATTTTTGTTTGTTTTCAAAACGTACCATTTTCAAGCATTAAGACAATTATTGTCTCGCTGTCTAGAATTTGACTGCTTGCAGATTGTCTACTCGAAACTATCGGATATGCGCGCGAAGGTAATCGATGAAGACGATGAGAGTCTGCAACGGCCGAGCACCGACGAAGTAACCGATATGACAGAGGCGACCAGACGAGCACTCGAGAATCTCACTAGATCAAAGGTATGGGTCACCGTCGATGATAAACCATCTTCCATACACGTACAATGACGTTCTTGGAACGTTGGGTCGCCCCGCATTTGTTTACTTGTCTATGTAAAACACCCCGCAAAATAACCACAAGATATGAGTATTACCTCGTATCATATCATGATTATGTATAGGCCACAAACATTAACGTGCCGTGTCCATGTGTGACCATCTTCCCACAAAATCAGTCTTATTTCTGTACGGCATCCGTACGTAACACGAATGCTTTTGCTCCGTTCCAATTCAGAAGTTCAGAAATACAGTCGTATGAAGTGCTGCCTTACAGGTTGACGCAGCGCTACCGGTGCGTCACGCCGAGAAAACCGCACCGGCGCAGTTCATTCGATATACGCCCTCACAACAGTCGGGAATGCACAATTCGGGTGCGCAACAGAGAATCATTCGAATGGTCGAAGAGCAGAAGGATCCCATGGAACCACCAAAGTTCAAGTGAGTAACTGCATGTATTACGAAAACTGGACTTAATAAGGATGGTGTGGAATTATTTTTTAGTTTAATATTTATTGTTAGGAAACCGTTTACAGTCTGCACTTTCTATTATATAATGGTGTCAATCTCATTATGTATGTATATCAAACAGGCCACTTCATAAGAATTGCTCTGCCTGCTTTTTTATTGCCGTCTAAGAAGAGAATCATTGGGAGCAAAGTATTCAGGATCAACCAGAAAATTCCGATGGCGCCGCCATCGCCACCCGCGCCTGTGATGCACTCTCCACCGAGGAAGGTTCGGTGCTCGCTTTATTTGTGTTGTATATTTTAAAGTAAAACCCTTTAAAGTTAAAATCGATGCATACTAAGTAAGTAAAGATGTGTTGTAAAGTACAAAAATATTATGTATATTTGTACTTAAAACAAAATTGCTCATCAGTATTCTCGGTTTGTAGAGGTCGATTTCAGACAACAACAAAGGATCAAAACGATTGGAAGATCCCGCCGTGCATCTCCAACTGGAAGAACCCGAAAGGTTGGTGGATCCAATTTTAGTAGCCAAGAGTTTTGTGGCAATGCAAGGCAATTTTTAAGGTCCTTCAAAAATGAGTTAAATGAATGTGAACTGTTATAAGTTTTGCATGCATTCCAAGTTTTTAAATCCTTTTTATGTTCTTATAAACAACAAACACAGTACTACGTACAGTTAGCATAAATATAAGCCGTTCGAACATCGAGTGTCGTATTCTCTTTTCAGGTTTCACCGTGGCTCTGGACAAGCGATTGGCAGCTGATGGACGTGGTTTGCAACAGGTGTCGTAAATCCTTCTACGTTTTTTGCTTTGGAAATGACCGATGTTGAATTCAGTTCTCGAATTGTAATTTAAATCTTCATTTAAAGTGTTTTTAGCAACACATCAACGAGAATTTCGCCCGTCTGTCGGAGGCGCTGTACATCGCCGATCGCAGCGCACGTGACGCGGTCGAAGCGCGTGCTCAAATGGAGCGCCGAATTGCCCAGAACAAGAAGGCCGAACAAGAGAGCAAGATGAGGGAACTGGCGAAGAAGGCCAGGGAGGAGAGGGTCGGAGGACCGAGAAAGAGGGACGAGGACGAGGGTGTCAAGGAGAGAGAGGCTGTCAGGTAATTAAACTTATTATGTCGTTTGTATTTTAAATGAAATGTTTATTTACGTAACATGGTAGAACAACTAGAGCCAAAGTGCGTAAAGACGATTAGAGGAGGACCAAAGAATTATTGTGAAAATGGGGGTTCGGATTAATTTTTGATACATTTCATTTTTTTAAAATTCGGTTTGCGAAGCTACACTGTGCTGTACACTTTATAGCAAGTAGAAAAACTTTATAAAAAACAAAAAACCCCAAGGTGCTTTATTTCTAACGTCATGTCTGAAAAGTGTTATGTTTGTTTGTAAGTCTGATTGTTCCCTCCTTTGCGAACGTTTTGGGTACAAATTTTGTAGTTCGTGGTGTACTTAAAGTCTCGGGTAAGTATCTGATGTCCGTGTTAACGTGTTGTAACATGTTACTGTAGCTTTTTCAACTATGCCAAGAGTATCGTTTGTAATGAGGACACGTGTTGCGAAACTGTGTTGCTCATCATTTTTGGTTGGCTGTGCTCCTTAAGTATAGAATGCATACAATGTCACAATCTGCCGATTTGAGTAGTATTTTCTTCTTCCCTTCCAGGCGAGATCGTCTGGATGACATTCGAAAGGAGCGGAATCTCACCCGAAACCGACCGGATAAGGCTGATCGCATGCGGCGAGATAAGGTACGGTAGTTTTGGATAATCTGGTGGTATTCGACGAGTGGATGGATATAATATTGTAATAAGCGTTACAGTATGAACATATGTCTATTCGTTAACATCATTTTTGGTACACGGTATCAATGTGTGTTTTTTCCAAAGAATGTAAGTTTTTTGCAGCTTCATTTACAAGGCATTGTTCCCTAGTTCTCATAGCTAGCCATAGAATAGATCATCTTCTTGCACGATTTCGAAAACTCTGAATAAGATGGACGTGGAGTTGGCACTCCTTTATTGCTAAAACTATAATAGATAAGAACCTACCGTATCGGCACACCTCTTGTTTGCATGGGAGATGGAGATAAGACAAGTTGCCATTAAAGGGCGCACCTTGTTCGGTGTATTACGTAAAACGGAAATAATTGTTGCATTATTTGACACGTCGGAATTTCTTTGTGTATGCTGGAACATACTTTATGAAACCGTTCTAAGATATTGAAAACATGTAGGTAGTACTACTTTTGCCTCCTGAATTCGCTAAGCTAAGCGCAACCAATTGAAAATTTATTGCACAAGCGCCTACTTTGGATTCGTCATTGGAGTATTGTTGTATATAAGCGTTTGTATTTCTTACTGCTTTTACATATACTTCATTTTTTTAATCTATGTTCTTTGCAGGAACGAGATATCTCGGAGAAGATCGTGCTCGGCTTGCCCGATACGAAGGCGAGAAGTGGAGAGACGCAGTTCGATCAGCGATTGTTCGATCAGACAAAGGTAATAAAAAATTGGACTTTTAAATTTAGATTGTCCGAAAGGTCTTTGTTTGTAATTTGAATATAATAGTTATCACTAAAGTCATGCGCCTTCCCGTAAGATCAGTTGAGGCTGCTAATGGGGGCAAAGGCATTTGGGTGGGGCTATGGTACTACAGGTTTCTGCTTGTACGTTCATGTTTAGCAAGAAATGCTAAGAACGTGTACTCATTACGTACGAACTATTACGTATTAACAGTTCATAGTTTTGCGGGTGACGTTCCTGTTAGTTCGTGTGCGCGTACGTGGTGACGACTGTGGTCTCGGAACTATTGCGCCTGTGTGACGGGGTGGCATGATTCCCCGTCCCGGCTTTCGAGGGTGGAGCCCCTCTACGGCTGTCGGGAACGATGTAGGCAGAACATTGAACTCTTGGTGGTTCGTAACTGAGCTGGTTTGACCCTCTCCACATTGCTGTGGATTTGTTGAAAGCTGTTTTTCTTAAAGTGTAAGATTTCATACTCATAAATTTAGTAAATTTGGAGTAAAACTATGCTTTTCGTACCAAATTACGGCGTATGAGTCACATTCAGTACCTATGCTCGAGGCAAATATTTCCAAACAAAGTTGTGCACTAAATATAATCCTATGCCGGTTAGGACAGGACGATCTCATAGTTTTCCAATATTTCCTTTTTGTGCTGTTCAAGGTGTACGAGAGACAAAAATACATTGTCAACTTTTATTTAAGTGTTAGATCTTACGGTTGGGGACAACAATCGTCAAAATTGTTTAAAAAATATAAGTCAAAATTGGTTTTGCTGTTTTTTCCCTAAACGGCTTTAAAGTGTCTTTATCCGAAATGACAATGAACATACAACATTTGTGTGTTGAAGTGTTGGAAAGGGGCGAGAAACGATCAGGAACATACAACCGTACGACGAAAATGTCTTTGCGGTTGCTCGTAAATCCCCCAAAGGACTACAAAATGGTTTCCCCGAACGGCTGGGTCCTGACACGACACTCTCCGAAATGCTGTCGTCACAGCGTGTATTTCGGCGTTGCACTTCTCGAAATGATGAGAAGCGGTCAGGGAATTACG
>JACMIJ010002184.1:0-10039 GCA_014805365.1 Koerneria luziae | reverse complement strand
AGCGCTGACGCCGGCGGTGACGCCGGCGGAGAGCGCGTCGGACTCGTGGAGCGGCAGCGCGAATCGGCGTCCTGCAAGGATTGATTGGGATTACGGTAGGAACAAAAAGAAGAGTTGTCTAGTGATGGCCGACCTTGTTTGGTTTACGATACTTCTTTGGAGTGTCTGAGAGATTTAAAAGAATGAACAAAAGAAAATCATTCTGCCATGACTAGCGTTGGTCTGACTATAAACATCATACTAAATGAGATACGAGATGCAGTGAGGATTGTGTTTCAAAGCTTGTATTAGCACAGCGGGAAAATGTATGCATGATGCACATCTCCTGAGGTAACTGATAATGATAAATTTTCTAGTTAAATAAGTAACTATTCGAACGTTACAAGCAGTTATTATAATGTCATTTTCTTCACGTAGTAAGGAATTTCATGCCTTGGATTATATCTTTACTTGCCAGACTACCATATTATCGTTGAGTTATGGTTGTTCCTATAGCAAATGCGGGTTTTGTATTATTAGAGCGTAACCATTGTATGCTAACAACAAGTTAATGTTATATATAAGCTAACAGTAAGAGCAGCATCTTGAGATAAACTAGATGCATGCTAAGTCAAGTATATAAGTCATTCGCAGGCGTGTTAGCACTACGTTATATTGTTCGATATCAAACTCGCTAACATAAATAGTAACCGAGTGAAAAATCGGGTGCAATTAGCATTGTAAGAACTTGCCTGTGAAGAGATAGGGAAACAATTAAGGCTGAAAGTGAAGTATTAGCTAGAAGTACGGTCTATCTAAACGTTCAACAAATACTCACTAGTTGTAAGAACTCTTGGCATTGTGCCAAGAAACTTGCGAAGAAACATACCTGGAGTAGGCTGGAGAGCTGATCATGGTCCATGGAGGCACCCGTTTGCGCAGAGGCATTTCTGGAAAAGTCAAAGATCAAAGTACAAACTACTCTTGGTCGATTGTTTCTGCTAGTGGTTGTATTACTAGCTGAAACTTAGTTTTCCTCGGAATATTCAACAGCTTGGTACTGATCATAGGAATAGCTCTAATTGTAAGAAAATCTCTTGTCTTATTATCTTTTCTACTTATGTTATCTTATATGCATGTAATATCATTACTATCTAATTGTAAGAAGAATAAAAGTAGTGGTAATAGAATTATTTTTATCTTTTGTCTTCAAAACCAAAAAGTTCATGAACTGGGCTTGATATCACTAACTTGTATGCGAAGTCAAAAAGTAATTCTAAGTGAAAAGAAACTGACACATTTCTACTACCGGTACTTCTCTTCCTTCCGGGCAAGCGTATAATCGATTTCCTCCGATCTTTGAACGGATCGATGTAAAAGCCTCGGCGATCGCTGAAATTGTATCCGTTAGTGCGCAAGCGGAATAGTAGTTAGACGCAGGAAGTGTGTCTTGATATTATTTGCTCCAACCTAGATTACGGCATTTTACGGTTTGATGTATCTCATACAGCACTTTACAGTCGCTGATTAGTTACTTTACTCTGAGTGTTCCAAAAGCCCCAAATTCTACTGTGATGCGTCGAAGGAGTTGTGAACAGATAGACGCATTTAGTGATACCTCGCCGCTGACGCAGTTGAAGTGCCGCTTTCACCAAACGGATCTGCTGCACAGACCGGCAGGAACTGGGTTTTGTTGCTCCGGTATTGATCCAATCTTCGGGCGATCTTCAGATACGAATCGTCCGTTTGTATGATCACTTCCTGCAACAAAACATGTTTATCTTGTGTGGTGGATGAACTCTGATAGAAATCATGCAAATACGAATGGGGTTAAAGAAGGACCATAGGCACTTTTTTTCGGTCTCGTTTCGGTCTCATATAGTCTTCACTTTGGTTTGAAACACACGAAATCCGGGACCAGTCATGTGTTATTTTTCGATTTTTATGCCATAACTTGACCCTTCTAATGGTCATAAGACACCCACTCGGCATTCAAAGCGCTAAATAGTCCACAGGAGTTCCAACTACGGTAGGTACAAGGTAATGGACCTCAAAAAACTAGGTGTTAAAAAGTGCCTATAACCCTTCTTTAAAGGAGGCCGGAAACCGTAGTTTCCTTCGCAAAGAATGTGTTCATCACGAATGTTTTATTGCCCCGCCACCTTTGTGTTCAGGAACAAGCAAGTTCCTCGGTGAACTGACGGTTTCCGGCCCCGTTTAAAACTCTGACGGGGTTACATGAACATTTGATTTTTGAATGTTGTTTCCAGAAAACGTTACATTTTTGGGAAACATGTGTGGTTTGTAATTCTAAACGGCTTAAAAGATACCATCAAAGTAGGAAAATCTGCTATCCCAAAATAGCCTAATTGTAAGTTTGTTCCTGTTTTTTTTGTTGTGATTTGTGTTGTGGCCAAGAGTAGACAAGGCGAATCTAACAGCAAGCTGAGCTAGCAATAAGTATGTTAGTGATAGCACAATGGTGACGATTGTGTCTGCATTTATAAGATTAGTAATGGTTTACTGACGTGGTTAGTGTGCGTGCATGCTCCACCCGGTTCTGTACCTGTCGAGGTGTTTCTAGCTCGCCCAATAAACTTCCACATAGTGAGGCTAACGATGCTGAACGTTCGACCGGGCTGAAAAAGTGAAAAAAATTAGTTTAAAAAATTACTTGTATATAATGGATCTTATTGTTAGTGTGATAACCATGATAAAAGAGCAAAGTTCAATAATATGTGATCAAAGATCAATAATACGTAGATCAAAGATCACTAATACCTTGTACACAGTGGACTTGAGCCGTTGTTCGTGTTCGTATTTGTTTGTGAGGAGTTGCATCTCCGTTCACGAGGCGGCGTTACTTGGGTACTGAAATATTTGACTTCTGCATATTTGTGTGCTCCATACTTATCTGCTGCATACTTGTATTCTGCAAACTTAGGTTCTGCATACTTGTGCTGTATACTTGGGTTCTGCACGCTTTTGTGCTGCATATTTGAGTTCTGCAAACATGTGTGCTGCATACGTTTGTTTTGTAAGACCAAAGTTGCGTCAAGACAGCAATGGTTTTCAAGAAAGAAAGACAATCTATGTGTTCTTTCTTTCGAAAGTTGCGAACCTGTTCTCCTCGTATGTGCCACTTCTGACCGATGCCGTCATATCACACAGTATCGGTGGAATGATAATCGGAATCGATTGTTTCAACGCCTGCAAATATAATATAATGCGTTTTTAGTGTTTCATACGTATAGCATAATATCCTGGCCATGCACTCCATGATTGAAATTGCACTGACGAAATACGGTTGCCAAAAAAATAGAATACCTTTCCAAATTTGAGTAATTGGTAAGAAACCTAACAATAAGATGCTGTAAGAAATTCACAGCCGGATAGTTATACAGAACGGAGGCAAATATGCCAATAATAGTGCTAGTTTCGCCCGTTCACTCATCAGCATAAGATCGTCTCTTTCATAAAAAATATCGTCAAGGAAAGTTTCTAGATTCTTCTAGCAGGGCGACCACCAAGCATACGGTGCCAGAAGTGGGAAGAAACCTGTTGTAACCGCAGGAAAACCCAACGGGGTGTCCCTCGTGTTAGCAACAACAAAACGGAGTGTTCCGATGTTTTCAATAGAGAATCGCGCATCCTACCGCTGAACAATTGCCCCACAACGTTCTGGCCTTCTCAGAACTCCCCGCAGGCGAAATATCTTGAATGCGGGAGACTTTGCTTTTTGCATCATACCAATACGAATACACCACCGAACCCCATTATAGAATACTAATACTGTACTATTCCTGGCACATCAGGAACCCCCGTCGAGGAACCCCCTGATTACGGGAGGAGCCTTACCTAATACCATAAAGGTAAAGGTAAGCTTCTCCCGTAATCAGTGGGGTTCCTCGACGGGGGTTCCTGATGTGCCAGGAACACTTTGGGAAATTTAAGGCCGATGGATCCCACCCGAACCCGGCCCGAAACCTTCGTGGTCAGACCACTACTATATAACCCGACCCTGGACCTAATATCATAGAGCTTGCTATTCCGTTTTTTGTCTCACCTCATCGTCCTCCTCGTCGAACTCCGTCTGCGTGTCGATATCGCAGAAAACAAAGTGCACCGTTTCCATGCTTCGACTGGCAACGGCAACTCGAATCGGACTGCTCTGTTGGTCCTGCAACCAAATATCGACAACACGATTATCGATTACGTAGAGGTACCCCATTTTGGGATACCTTAATATTGGAACCACCCCACTTGTCAACCTAAGTTTTCAATAGGCACCCCGTTTTTGTCGTCCTACACTAAACGGTCACACCGTTTTGGAAATATGGAAACGACGATGTATGCCTGCAACGACATGCCAAATGCCAAAGGCCGGAAGAAGTGTTTTTGCCTCCAAAGATGCAAGACAACTGCATTTAGTCCCCGATGTACTATTGAAATATCTGACTCCGTTCTGTACAAATATCCGACTGTGTTCAATTTTTGTGAGTGTATTCAAGTTTTTCACAATTCTGTACAGGTTCACAAGCTTGTGAAATGACATAGGTTTGTGAAAATTTGAACACTTTGGCAAATATGGATAATTAGAACAATACATAAGGTACCATTATAAATCGACAGTCGGATATTTGTGCAGAACGGAGTCAGGTAAGATAATAATATAACAGTTGAAACACAAACCCGGAGAGGCGGTGGTGTGCGGCTTTGCGTTGTTGCATCGATCGATTCGATCAACTCGGTACCGCTGTCCTGCAAAACACACTTTACTGTTGTCATATCACACTCCGTTCTATACAAACATCCGACTGTCACTATGCGAACGAATCTTATTGTTAGATTTCTTTCCAATTACACAGATTTACCAAAGTACTCAAATAGTTCGCTAAAATATACCGCTTCACAAGCTCATGAGCTGCGTTGAACAATGAAAAACGTGAATTCGCTCAAAACATTGAATACATAGCGACAGTCGGAAATTTGTATGGAACGTAGTCAGATATGCCAATAATATGTATTGTTAATGTTCATCAAGAAGCGCTTACAATTAGAAATATTCAAAAAAAGGATATATGCATCGCAAGACCGGTGAGAAAACAACACTCTCAAAGTGCTGCTATTTTGTTATTTTGTAAAAATGTCTCGGTGCACTTCTGAGAAAATTAGCAACATCGAGACGATAAACCCAAAAAATTCTTGCAAACAGCATTGATAGGGAAAGCGCCATTAAAGGAGGCCGGAAACCGTCATTTCATTCGCAAAGAATGTGTGCATAACGAATGTTATAAGGACCCGCCACTTTTGTGTTCAGGGGATACACTTAAACAAATCCCTAGGTAAACTGGCTGTTTCCGGCCCCCTTTAAACACAAATGCCGAGGGAAGAATCCCCCGAGCACGGAAGTTCGCCTGTTCCGGACAGGTTCTCAAGTGGCCGAGTGATGATGGCAAAGTTCCAGAATTCTCACCACGAGTTCCAGAACTTCTTGTTTGTATTCCTCGGCGTTGAGCATCGTTTCCGTCTCTTTCGTCTCGACGTCGATGTAATCGGTTTCGGTTCCGGAATCCTGCAAAAGATTTGTATAGGTTTTTTTCACTCTGGTGAAGATTACTCTACCAATGTTACCCGTTGTTTGCTATCTCTTTATAGTGATAAATATATGTGATATTTATGAGTGTTGGCTGGTTATGCTGGCTTCGGTCCCAGGAATATTGGTGAGGATAAGCGTGGTTATGCAAGAGGAGATGTATAGCTACTATTATTGCCAGTTCTAACAGTATGTTTCGTGTTACGGTCACATAACGTATTGGGACCATCAACAATGGGTAGCTTCTTGGTTTCAGAACGCTAGCATACTAATAAAGTAAATTTAATGTGAAACGTTTTTTTTTCGATAAGGAGAAGCCTAACATCATAAGTACTGTAGGTCGACAAAAGCGAAATGCTGTAGGTTGAATTAGTATTGTATTTTCACTGCATAATCTAAGCATACTTTAATCGTCGATATCAGAGGTGTGCGTTAAATTATTTTTCGTTAAAACGTTAAATCGTTAAATTAACGAAAAAAAATTCCGTTAAGATCGTTAAATTCGTTAAATATTACATATAACCGTAAACGCGTTTTGAGTCACTTAAATGAACAAAAACCCACTTTTCTACACATCTACATCATTCAAACATCTAAAATAATTAAATGTCAGGTACACAAAACAATAGATATCTGTGCGTCAAAGAGCCTTCGGGAACACTTGTGTAGCCCCCAGTGGGATATTCTTCGATTAAGCATCTTGAACATATTTTTTCCACCGATTTCCTTATGTAAATGATAATAATGCCCGCGAATGAGAACATTCACTTGATTTACACCGAGTACGGTTGAACAACAAGTGCTTCGTCATTGTTAAAAACTTTCGTTAAATTCTCTTTTTTTTCGTTAAATTTAACGGTTGACTTTTTAACGAACTAATAGCCTTTGGGTACACATAATACCCACACTGTGACCAATCACAGTTATTTCAACATTCTGTGAAATGTGTTTCTATGGAAATGTGGACCTCTAACGAACCAAACACGCAGACATGCAACCATACGAACTAGAGCGACGCGGTCGCGTCGCGTATCCCCCCTCCCAATCTAATTGTTAGGAAAAGGAAGAAGTAAATGTGTATATTATTACTTTTTTGAGATCAGAAAATCGGCTAGCGTTATCTGCAACAAAGAATTTCCATTGCTGAATACATGTAAACAATGCGCCACCGCAAAAGCCAACCCTGACCCCCTTAACACTGAAGTACTATTGCAACGGTGAGGCTATAGCCTTCTGTTCTATAGAACGAGAAGATTACGGAGTTGTGATGATCAGCCTCATATCTCGATATCACACTATTTTTTAGCAAGCAACTAATGCTGGCCCAAATCCCGTCCTAGCCGGGCACTGCATGCGTGCTTCCGTCAGTCTACAGTACTTAATTATACCTCGTTTGCTCAAATAACAAAGACCTTACTCTCGATGACAAAGAAATACGCAAACTTGAGGCCGGCGAAAGTTTTGCTGCCACAAGATATAAGACTTGCACATCTAAAAAGTTGGGCATGAATCGTATGAACAGCATTTCGGAAATAATTGCGATGACCCGGTCACTGCTGCTATTTCAAAAAATCTGAATAGGGAGAATGTCGGTGATCCCCCTGTTTGCTCGTTTATGCCCAAGTTTTTAATTCTGCAAGTCTTGTGTTGAGCTGGAGCTTCGCCCCCTCGTACTTTCCGAACTCCAACGTCGTCAACATTGACGACGTCGCTTATAGAAGGCCAAAAGGAATTTTGAAATTTTATTTACTTCAGCAAATTGAAAACAGTTAAAACATGTTATGTTGGCTTCACTGAACCATAATTGCCAAAACTAAGCCTGTCGACGTGGAATGTTTTTCAAAACTTGTTGACGTTGTACAGGCCTTCTGGAGCTGATGTTGCAAAATTCTGTTGTCATTACTCATTCATCTGCATTAGGAGAAGCCCTATGCCAAATAAGAACTCTCTAGCTTTAATAGGAACTGACTGGTGACAACTTTTCCCACTTTCTTACAATTAGTAGACATCAAAATTTTGTTAACGTCATAACTAGAAGGCCAGAAGGAATTTTGTGTTTCTTTCTTTTGTCTCTGATAGGCAACACTATTGGCAACTCATATTTGTCTAATGGTAACATTTCCTTTAAGACTGAAGCTGTGATTGGGGTTTTGAAAGTAACAATTGACATCGTCGTCACGGCCTTCAGAAGGCGAATTTCAACATCATAATATTTTTGGAAGTTGTTCTCTATTATGTCTACTGACTCCCAAAAAATCAGTACTGTAGGTTTAACTATGTTCAAATTATGACCTGAAAACTGTGTATTTCTACTTATTCCATAAGGAAAACCATTTTTGGCAATCGGCGGCTGATCGTAGAACTTAGTAAAGCACATGCACTTAACCACCAACCTTATGGGAAGTGCCAATTTTAGAAAAAAAATTAAGAAAAATAATACATTTCGAGAAAAACGCAAATTAATATCGCCATCCTTGCATTTTTATGCATTGAGCGGGTCGAGTGCATTGATTTGTAGTGGGCTACCGTAACCACACCATGCGGTGTTTCAAATTTTTCTACGTTTACTATTTGAGTGCGATGTCGCCTTTTCTTAGGAGTTTTTTGTTCGTGCCTCCTAGGGTGTTTTCGGTACGAAATTTTCGAAATCCTGTACGTCAGTCACAAGTTGGGAATATGTCTGGGCGGAAAATATTATTATTAAAAAGTATTTTTTAAAAATATGGTTTTTAAACAAAAGAAACATTGTTCTAACAACAAGATGCACGTACCCGTCGATACTCATTGATCGGCGACAGACACTGCGACGACTGCGTGCACAATTCCGGACCGGCTTCCATGCTGCGACTGAGCACCTGAAGCACGTCCGTCAGTACGCCTTGGTCCTGAAATGGTGCATTGACACTTTTGGGACATCGTTGAAGGTAAAGAAAACTCAAATTCTCCACGAAGAACACTAACAATAAGATTGCATGCATAGTGACAGTATTTTGTACCGAAACAGAGTCCGGTTTGCAATAGCATACTTGTAGACCCCACCAAACCAAGGTGTCATCCCTCCGGAGTCGGCAATTGGCAATGACAGTAGTCAAGAAAAGTAATCGGTCCGTGTAAATACTTGGACAACTTCGGCCTTAATGTAAGTACCTACACAGTGTTCTGGCCCTCTCCGGACTACTCACAATACGAAATGTCTTGAAAACGGGAAAACCTTGGTTTTTACTTGTAGATCAAATAAATACAATGCCGTAGAAATACTCAGTTCAGCCAAACGACATCTCAGCAGCTTACCATCAACGCCTTCTCGATATCGTACTGTGTACCCTTATCGTCCTGCATGTATTCGAGTAGTGACAACGAAGTTTCCATGGATCTCTCCATTACAGGCACTTCCGGATGGTGGATGGCACGTTGCTGCTAAACACAGGAACTTAAGTTGCTACTAAACAAAGGAACTCAAGCTGCTGCTAAAACAGGAACGTACAATAAACACACTACCATAGATAGAAGCAGGTAAGCGTATTCAAGTTTATTCTTACAGTTCAGCGCAAGTTCACAAGTTTGTAAAGAAGTTGAATATTTTGACAAATTTGTGTAACTGGAAAGAACCCTAACAATAAGATTCAGTTATACAGTGACAGTGGGATATATGTACAGAACGGAGTCAAACATGCCAATCAATGTGTCAATTGTTAACATCTAAATATATTATGTCATATTTAAATATAAACTACAAGGACTTTTGCCTCGAAGAATTCACGCTTTCCGGTCACCCTCATATGGGGCCGGGAAACGTGAATCCTTGGGGTAAAAGTCCTTCATTTCCGAACATATTAGAATTCTCTCTCTCATAGAAGTTGCGGGTCTCTTGCACACGCAGTTATACTGTGACGAAACAACGGTACCATAGCCCTTGGCAGTTAGTTTTTTTTACAACGATTTTACAGCAATACATACAACAATTTTGGTAAAGTGAAGCAAAAAATACTCCGACATCAAGGCCTCCTAGCCTGCTACCCATTAAATAAGACATCGTAGGCTGTGCGTCATAACTAGGGTGTGCGCTAAATGAATTTAGCTGAATGAACTTTTCATATGGTCCGTATCAGTGCATTATTATTGTTAGTGTCAAAGTGGAGCTATTCGTGCAACTTATTGTTAAGCTGTAACTCATAGCTTGGAAATAATACCAGTTGAGAGAGATTCGATGAAACTACGTGTATCGGTATGATGCACTTGCAGAAATTGCAGAACTTGCAGTACCTGTATGCTGTGCAGCTTCAGCAAAATCTCGTCGATTTGGAACTGCGCGATGTCGGTTTGTGCATGTCCATCGACCCCGCCTTCCCTCTCCATTCGCTCGTCATCCGAGTACGCCTCGTTGCAGACGCCGACGAACCCGGCCTGAACGCAACATTAATAGAACATGAACATGATCTATTCGGTGTCAGTTACAATCTTCAA
>JACMIJ010002183.1:0-10040 GCA_014805365.1 Koerneria luziae | reverse complement strand
TCCGCGTGGCGTGCACAGGGTGCATTTTGGCGAGCACAGTTTTCCTGGACCCTTCGTTCCTATCTCCGTCGACGTCCTTTGTTATCTATCATCTCAATCGAGGATTACCTACTATAATTTTTTGACATAGCACATATTGTGGTAGAGCTGCGTGCGTTAAAAAAAACTATGTTTACAGTTTTCTCTGACTCTTTTTTCAAGGTGAGTGTGTAACGGTCATGCATCGACAACAACGTTTTTGATAACGCCGAGGCACCCCATTTTTTGATACCTTAACATTGGAAGCACCCCGTGTTGAGATTAATATTCCACTAGGCATCCCGTTTTGGCGTCTTATATTAGGAGGTCATCCCGTTTCCGAAATATGGTAACGTGACATGTCGATGTATGGTAACGGTCTCTCTCTCTACACTCTCACCGGCGATTCCAAAACGCTGGGCCATCTTTCCCATCTTGCGCAATACTTCATTATTAGAGCCAAGAGAATTATTTCTATTTTCTCCATTCTCGTCATGCTTTTGTTTTTGCTTGAAATAGCATGGTTCATCCGATTGTGAATGGGTGTAGTTGGGACCTGCATGGCCCGCTCCTAGCGTACGAATGATACGTCCGGCTGCAGCTGCAGCCACCCCTACATATACTCGTCACCATACGAATAAACTAGTCATTCTCGTGTTCTTGTCCACATCTTACTCAGCGGATGAAGATCTTCTAAGTGAGGACTCCGAAGCCGGCCCGGACCACGTATCGCAGGAGCGCAAGGACGTCTCGAGGCAAAGCCGGTAGCCGAGCGGACCGATTCTATGTGAGTCTATTGGCCTAAGTGGCAGGATCCGTATCGGAAGAGGAGACGCGTACGTGGCGAGGGACCGGCACCAAGAAGAGGTTGGACGAGGAACGAGGAGGACTCGAGAGTCAAGGAGGAAGTAGGCTACCACCACCACAGCCGAACCTCCCGAAGAGGCCGCCTGGTGGATTCGATGGTGTACGAATGAGGAATCGACGACTTGTCGATTGGGGAGGAGTTGGGACCTGCATGGCCCGCTCCTAGCGTACGAATGATACGTCCGGCTGCAGCTGCAGCCACCCCTACATATACTCGTCACCATACGAATAAACTAGTCATTCTCGTGTTCTTGTCCACATCTTACTGGTAGAAAGACGGGGGTTCCTATTCTAGCAGACACAGGAGTACAGGAACATGACGTAAAGGGACATTGTTTATCCCAATGTTTTGCTTCCGCCGGTCCTGATTTTCACAAAAGCTTATCTCGCGAGAACAAGGAGACAAAATCGGTCATGGGATATTGGAAAACTGCGTTCTACACAGCTTACCAAACAACATTTGCATTACAAGGTATTAAACAGAGAACATAAAAGAAAACGAAACATTTTGTCAACGACAAAATTGGCAAAATGCCAAAGATTGCACGCGACGCAACCGCTTTATCATGATCGATTTGTGTCAGCATCGTTGCATTCGGTCAATTAATCACGTTTCACTTTTTTTATAATTTTAAGTGTTTTGTTACTTACTGTCTTTTTTCAGTTTCTTGGAAATGTATTGAGCTGCCTGAACTGCTCCCCAGTGATAGTCTATCGTTCGATGTTCACAAAAACTCCCCATACATAAGTTACTCCCCAGACATTAGTGGCACTTGAAGCGAGTTTATTTCGGCATTTAAGTTAGCTGTAAGAATAGGCAGCTCTAAGTTGCCTGGTTCTTTTGGAATTTAAGCTAATTCATTCAAAACATAGTGAAGAACTTTACTTTACTGCTTTGGTTAATTTAAACATAAGTTTCCTCGCCTTTTCTAAAAAAATTTTTGCTGTTTTAAGATGTGGATCCTTCTGATGACGTGTTACTTGTGTTTCTCCTGTACTCTCATACCCGGGTCATTTACCACAGCATTTTGAATACAGTCCGGAAATGTCTATGTTTCCTTGCTCGTTTGAATGTTTTTTTTGCCTAAATGTGCTAATGATCTAGCACCGGCTTTTGTGAAATGCTGTGTTTCTTCGGTTTAGTGTGGGTACATGTGCTTGTTGATAGGTGCTCAAATGAATGTATATGTGACCTCTATTGCGAGAGGGACACGCGCTGCACAGCGTGATCGCGTCGCGTGTTAGCCAGAGGGTATGCGGTTTCTGTTGAGGTCAGCAGGCAGGTCGGCTCGTCCTCACTCTTTCCCGAGTGTCAGCCAGTGAGCGGATCTTCCTCCAGCGAAAAGATCTTCAGATGGAGCTGCTACCCAACGAACTGCTCCAGCATATCGGCAAATTTCTCGACCCATGCGACATCTTCTACCTTTCCTTGGTATTTGCTTGTTTTCATAGAGGTTGAAATATTCACACACACAAAAAAACACTCAATTTTTGAGTGTGTATGTGTTGCTCAGAGTCTTAATGTTGCTTGGAGTACAAGAACTCATTCTTTAGTGCTTCAAACACTCATTTGTGCACAGTGACGAAGCACTGAGAATTCAAAAAAAAGCTACTTTTTTTTCGAAATTAGGGGAATTTTATGGCCAAGACACGCAAAATTTATCTTTAAAAACAAACAATGTTACTTATTTTGTTATTTGTTCAGGTTGCACTTTCAAGTGCCCCGAATTGCGACTTTTTCAAATGAATTGTTATCTTTTTTCAGACTTGCCAACGTCTGCGTAATTCGCTAATCGGTCTCGGACTTCTGAATTACATCACAGCCGACGAGGCCCGGTATGCGGTTTCTTTGATATTTGCCTTGTCATATGTTTATTCAAATTCCAAGGCATTTGGTTACAGGCATTTACAGTGATTGGGTGTGTATAGGGAAGCAATTATTTGTAAGATGAAGGGATGAGGTTGGTGGAGAGGAAGGGCAGGGATGCTGCCGATGATAGTCTCGGGGGTAATGAGGGGGTGGGTATCGGTACTTGAAAGCGAACTTAGCAGACTATTTGTCACCCTTATGAAGGATGTGTTTGTCAGTACCCATATAAAGGAGCATGGATGAAATTCAACACTCATCACTAACTGTAGATGATTTTTCACTTCAACAATGTTTTTTTAAAGAAAATAATAGACCCAATTAGGTTCCCAATATTTTTCAAGAATATGATGTTTCAGCATATTCCTCAATTCGAAGAACCAAACGATCCTGCAGCTTCTGAACAAAGAACCGGTGAGCATCTTTCCATCCTTGCACTTTTGTTATTTACACTTAAGTATGTATGTTTGCCGCCTGCGTTGAACCTTATAAATATCTATCTTAACATCAAAGATGTTACAGTCCTACCGTTTTTTTTGTACAACTGTTGGCTGTAACAACAGTCTAAAATAGCCCAGCCCGTAAGCGACCGAAAACTGTACTATTGTTAAGCACCGAATAGCTTCAAAACGTCATGGTTTCTTACGCACTGTTTGTTCAGCACCCGATCGACTACATTCTGTGCATACCACTGAAGAAGTTCCGTTCGATGTGCGACTCGATCGTCGCGCATCACGCGCATCTCTACGAGGCGTGCGGCGCCTCCTCGAAGCGACTCGAACTGCTGGCGATACAACGGGCGCGCGTCGAGTTCATGAAGATCAAGAAGCAGCACATGATGTGCCAGCTCGCCCATCTGGAGGAAGTTGGTGCTTCTTCTTCAAATTTCTTTGATTTTTTTAATCTTTCAAAAATGAGCTTTGAGCAGTTCCTAACGATTGCGCCATTGCAGTTTATTGTAAGGTATCATTGTATAACTTATCATTTGAATGCGCACATTCACACTGTTGTGGGCACCCATAGTTGTTATCATGCGCACGTGTTCCGGCCTTTTCGGGACCCCCGCAAGACGAATAGGCCTTGATTCGGGGGAACTTTACTTTACACACTGTTTTTAGGCTTCCCATAATCACCTGAAAGAGCTGTCGAGGTTGTCGCATCCGTGGTTGGACCCATCGGATAAACACTATTTCTTCGGAATGCTACGATCGGTATGTTGTTGAAATTACTGTTATCATATGAATATTACAATGTTGTTTTTCTTCCGATCTGAAATTCTAAGATATTCTTTTTCTGTTGTTTGCAGAAGGTCGGTGGTTATGAAACGTTATGATAAGACCAAAATAAAAAGGCCGAAGTACCTTGTTTTTCACCATTGGTAACGCACTGTTTGTGAATCTAATCTTGTAATGGACACCCCGTTATGAGGTTTTCACAGAGATACACATCGTTGTATGAATAACAGGCGCAGTAGCGCTTAATGCAAAGGTGCAGTAAATGTGTATTCAAAAAGATTGTTTATGTTTGGTATATATTTGTTTTCTGTTCAGGTTGCTATCCGGAACGTGCTCTCCATCGAGGAGCTCATTGTGACCGACGAGCACCTCCAGATGCTCGAGGGCGCCTTATCGTAAGCACTTATCTTTCAGATTCTTTGGTTTTATGAATTGTCGAGCTATATATCTGTGTAGACATGGCAATACTCCCTATGTTTTGCTAAAAGATGTATGGTTCCTGTGTGTACTATATGAGAGCACATCCTTCATGTTTGTGTTCACAGTAGTCACGACTATTTCTTTTGCCACAACCTTAACCCTAGTGTCGTGGTCTTATTGTTCGTCCTTTAGTCGTGAGCTTACAATTAGTCCTAGTGTCGTAGGCCAAGGTCTGTCTATTCTGTTCGACAATGCATATGTGTGGAAAGCACTGAAATGATGAAACGTTATATCATAGATAATTGTGCGGATTACTATTATAACTATTATATTACTATTATATTACTATATTACTATTATATTATGCTAACCGTTTTCGGCCTCTGTTTAGTTATTGTAGTTTGTAGGCTACAGAAGCTTATGATGATTTCGTTGCAGGAGAAACTGTAAGGTGGAATTCTACAACTGCATCTTCCGGTGTGGACCGTGTTCGTTCGGGAATTGGGCGAAGAATGTCCGACGAGTGGAGCTCATCGGATGCCAGATTAGCGATGGGCTCATTCATCCCTTTGTAAGTTTTCTAAACTTTATTTTGTAATTGTAGTTTGTAAATATGCTGGTCTATGGACATCAAGATGACTATTAGACTGTATAAGTGAGTTTGTTAGGATAACAAGGAATTTCAAGTAGTTCGAGTAAAGGCGAACAGCCCCTACTTTTGATTTTTGGTGCAAAAAGGGAACCCACCTCGTTTGTGCTGTGGTCCATACAAAATTTCCGTGAAGGTTGGCCACTAGAATATGAAATTCGTTCCGTAGGTATTCATCCTCTCCATTTTGGACTACTTCTTTGCTATGCCGTAATGTAAAGTACCTATCTTTTATGCTTTTGAAATCTTGGCATCAGATTTGTTATTTTAATGCAATTCATTTGTGCATTTCAGATGTTCCAATTGTCGCCGCGACTGGAGTTCAAGTATCGCGGGCGCGGTATGCTGGGCCGGCGCGAGTTCAAGATTCCGATCACCGACAGGGATCTGCCCGAGAGAGTAACCGCCCAGTTGAGCCTCCGAGATGATCTGCTCAAGGAATGGGCAGCCAGGTTCCACAAGGAGAGCGGACTGTATAGCAAGTGAGTAGTTTTACAGACAGTCAGCAATATTTATTTATTAATTCATTCAAATTTCAAGACTTTTAGTAACAAGTCAAATGCACTTGGGGTTTGTAGAACAGAATATGTTTACCGCCATGGTTACATGTAATAGGGAAGTAACATAGACAGTTTCGACGTGGGATTCCTGAATGATATGAATGATTATGGGAAATAACTATTTATAAAATGAAGGGGTGAATGGAGGGGCAATAGTCTTTCTCAATTGTGGACAAGGACACATATGGCAATTAACTGTCTATGGTTTAGTTCTAACCCTCAAAACAATAACAGAACATCAAGCAATATTATGTATTATTGTTACAGACGTCCACCATCGAAGAAGTTCATCGACCTGCAGGGCGTCTTCACCAGCTTCACCCTCGACGGTGTCCTGTGGTTCATAAAGGCTAGTGTCTCTGATTTTGTCCATCTTTTGTTACGCTCACGCACGATTAGTAGTAGACCTGTAATAGACACACTTGTTTTAACGAATGACGTTTTATATACTTTATAAAATGCTTTAGTTTTTACTTTTTATATACTTTATTTTATAAATACTTTATAAATGTTCTACAACTTTTATTTTAAATATAGAATTTAAATAACAGTTATTTTACAGACTAGGATCGAGAAGTCGAACTTTGTGGACCACTTCGACCTGGGTCTGCTGTGCGTGGACACGTTCATGTTGCCGTACGAGTACGCCGAGTACACCGTGTCGGAGGAGCACACGATGCGTGTCCAAGACGTACGTTCTTTGTTTTCGGGAACTTACCACTTTATCACTCTTCTGGGGCCTGAAAGCTATTGGTGATTGCTTTGTCAGCATAGAGCAAAGGGTGATGTTATTGTTAGGCCTGAAATCTTTGACATCAGACACTTCTTCCCATTTTGCAAAATGGGATTGTCACTTGCCTTTTCGCGTTTTTTACAGTAATATTAGCGGGTATTCCCATTTTGGCCTTGTACCCATGGGGTTTGGTTCGCCTGTATTATGAAACCTTTTCCCCACTATTGTTCGACCGCCAGTTGAATCGGGTGTGCCTTACCTTTACCAACTATGATTATAATCATACTACTTTTTTACCCAGAATGGTTATGATTACACTAACATGAGGTTATTCAGACGATCTACGATACGCTGTACGTGTACGCGTATCACAACCGCCGGATGACCAAGATGGTCACTCTGATCAAGGCGTGCTGTCCGAAGATGGTGATGACGGGCAAGTGTCCGTGTGCGAAGAAGGAGGAGGCCAAGTGGAAACGACAGGAACTGAGAAGGGAGAAGATGGCTTACTAGTAAGGATGGACTGGATTCTTGAAGTGACATTTGGCATTTCTTTGACATCCCTTAGGAGCGACATTTGGCATTTCTTTGACATCCCTTAGGAGTGATATTTAGTATTTCTTTGACATCCACCTTGAGATTTTTTTTTACTAACGATTAGTTATATTGTTTTTTTGCATTGTAGTTTGTCTAGGTTAGGATGCGCTTATGTACAGTATCGGCTTGCTTTCTGGTTTCCTTTTCTTTCCTATGCATAGTTTCTCTCGTGTTAGTATTTGTACATTTGCTCATATTGGCATACTAATTACGGTGTATTTGAGAAGTATCTTTTATTGTTGCGAGAAGCATGTTTTATGTTGACTCTAGAAGAGCGGATAACTAAGCTGTATATCATTTTGTGTTACGGGAAAAGCTAACCATTGGGTTCCTGGCGCCGATTGGCTGACTGACACTCGGATGTATATTCTCTGTACTATTCTCTTACTTGTATGTTATCGATTTAAGTTTTAATATTTTTATAGCTTTGTACATAGTTGTATGTAGTTGTAGGATATCCTACATGACTATTATTTACCGTAATAATAATAATACTAATTGTGAGAATTTGCTATACGTTTTCATTGTTACTGCCTTTTTTGTTTTCTTGTTGCACAGCAATAAATCATTACACTGAGCGGATTACTTACAATATATGTAATAGTTTTTATGTAATAGTTATCCATATCAGCAAGGCATGGATACCTTATTGTGACGGATTGTTGATAGCAATTTTTTTGAGTGTTTTGAAGCACATCTAAGCGTGCCCCTCCCCATTCCCTAACAATAAGAGTATGGACGAGTACGCGAGTGTGACTTTTTTCGTAGGACACGCTTATTGGGGTGGTTGCAATTCATTCATTGTGTTGTAGTATCGTGATGCGGGTCACAACTCTAACCAATAGCAATACCTTAGTTTTTGAAATTACATACATGTGTATATGAATGAGGATCATCAAACCGAATGCAAACAGGTTATGACCACCGGGCTTTCCCACACCTAAAACACAGAATGACGGACATAAACAGTTCGGGTTTCTTCTTCTCCCCTTTTTTATCGGAGATTTTCTCAAGACATGAACCGGACGCGCCTGAACGGGGTGAACGATGGGCAGAGGTGATATGGCAGATGCATGAGCGAGGCTGTGTCGAATATGTGAAAAGCGCTGAATGGAATGTATTATGTAAATAGTGGGTTATCAGTTCAGTTTATCAGTTTATTCAGTTTATCAATAGCGAGTTGTCGAGAGGAAGCTGTTCAACTAAGGGAAACCGAGGATACAAGTGGATCTTCCATTTCGCACGCAGCACGTAATTTTTTAAGAAGACGTCGATTCTGCAATAAACTGACAGTGGTTTAGGTAAAGCATGATATATATAAGACAAGGCTGTAGTGAAAATGAGTTAGTCGGTTTCGGCCCCTGTCATCTGACCGACTAACCCAATGTTAGTACTCTGTTCGTGGCATTTGTGCATTAGAAAATATACCGTTGATGAGTGAGTTGGTTACACAGTGAAACACTGGTTGTTAGTGTTTAGAACTTCGTGGTAAGATTCAGCTAGTATGTCTTTATCTGCAGCAGGTATTGCAAACATTTTGCGGGGGGAATATCTTACAATCAGTTGATTGTGAACCGACTTGTACTTCGGTTGATTTCGAGATCGGGCATATCTCCCATCTAATTGTAAGAAACATAGAGAATCTGATGACTACGCTTCAACTTCTCCACGTTTTGTCGTAAGCTGTGGGCACAGTATCCGAATCGACTTGGGCGATCACTGAGTTCCCAGCTTACACCACCGTTCTGACAATGAGATAGTGGAACTTCCGAGGTCTTAAATTGGCATTCTTCATTGTCAATGCGAGTGTAGCATTTGTTGTCATATACAAATTTGTACTGTAGACCAGACCACAACACCCTGTGGTTAGAGCGTCAGTTCAATGAAGACTGAAGGTATCGACCATGTATAATGAACAGGAATGGCTTCGTAAAGAAGATCATGAACGTATACTGTTGTATACACAGCTGACTGTTGGCTCCGTTCTGCCCAAATAACTGACTGTTGCTACACAGTTTAATCTTATTGTTAGCACTCTTCTCCAGTACACCAGAAAATATGAATATGTATGGAAACAGTCGGATTAGTACAGAACGGAGTATGTCAACAGTACTAAGTGATGACTGGTCTGAAAATGTGGTCGGCCAAAGACAAGATGGCGAGAGGAGTTCACCGAGGAGCTTGGGCCAACGTTTCTGAGGTACGGTGTCGTTGATGTTCCCCGTGGGAAGAATGTCATCGCCCGCCGAATAACCCTTCTTATTGTGGAATTAATGAAATGAAGTGATGACTTACTGTTTGGTGCGTATCATTCCCCCCCCCTTTCCTCCTCGCTTTGTGATACAACTGCCGGTATCGCGGCTGTCTTAATCCGATATCAAGTTTGGTCGGCATAAAATTTTGAATCACCATCATATTCAATTAGCGTCAACCAGGCCGGACATGCTGGATGCGTTTCCTTTTTTTCTGCGCCGGCAGTGAAATTCAGCCTAACAACAAGCCTAACAATAAGAGCATAAAGAAATGGCCTGAAAACCGTAGCAATGCATCCCTTTAACACATATTATTGAAAGAATGCTCTTCTGCAGGTCTCAAATTTGCATATTTGTTAGCTAGGGATTGTCAGTTCATTGCGATCGTTGGGAAATGAGGTATCGGGCGGTCGCCCATAATGTACGGGATTATGACAATGGCACTCTCTCTATACAATTAGTGCCTCCGACAGCTAACCAATAAGGAGGATCACATGAAACCCATAACATACAACATAATACGCAGCCCTTTAGATCCACGCAACAATCCGACTGTAGCTGTATGATCAAATCTTATTGTTAGGTTTTTTTCAAATTACACAAGTTTGTTAAATTATTCAAATTTTCACAACCGTATGACTATTACACAGCGATATATACACTGTATGTTGAATGCATGCAGCTTCCGCCGGTCAGAGTTTACTGTAGGTAGTTGAGTTTTCTTGAAGCAGAAATTGAGTACTGTAAGGGATCTGCGCCGCGTACGTGTTGCGTGCCACGTGGGCGTATGAGATTGCTTTTTCATTTTTATGAATTTGACTGTTACAACTACTTGTTATTAC
>JACMIJ010002182.1:0-10043 GCA_014805365.1 Koerneria luziae | reverse complement strand
TACAGGTATCGCTCGCCAAACGACGGTAGTACGGTAACGATGAGCTTTCCCTTCATTTCCGGTCGGGACGCCAGTTGAAGGGCAGCGCAAACATTGGCACCAGAGGAGATTCCGCACAGGATGCCCTCTTCATACGCGAGACGTTTCGCCATCACGATAGCTTCATCCGAGTGCACCTGAACAATGCCGATCAGTTTCGGGTTGGCGCATAACAGGCGTCATTGCTCAAATATCAACGGCTCGAATCATATGCTGTATAACAAACGACAGCAGAAAGAAGTTGACAGAGAGCACTGAAAGGGGAAGCTGCAAAAAATGCAGCAATTGCATGCGTTCACACCAGCAGAAATGCGCATACGAGGGCAATCTTTGAATTTGCAAAAAAAACAATTACAGCAACAAAAAACACACCCTGCACACTCCATCGTAGATATCCGTGCGAAGCACACCAGGAATGAAGCCAGCGCCGATTCCTGCAAACATAACGTTTGCCATCAAAGATATGCAGAATAAAACTAACAATATTTAAAAAAACTAATAGAATAATGAACTAGCAATGCAATTTTCAAATATTGTATTTAATTTTGGCTGTAAAAAACAAATGCAAAGCCATTTCTTACAAACCTTGGATCTTGTGTGGTCCGGTTGGCATTCCACTCAACACGGCCGATTCCTCCGGCTCGACAGCGTACACCTATAATAAAAAACACAATTCACAACCATCAAATTATCAAAAAGAGAATGTTTATTCAAAACATTGTATGTTAGATTACACAGATTAAGATACATAAAGTTTTTGATCACACATTCAAGAAAAACGTTCAAAAAATGTGCCAACCTTGACATTCGGGTTCTGTTCCTTGAGGAAAGTGCCGACTCCAGTGATCGTGCCACCGGTACCAACACCGAACACACATGCGTCCACCTGAAAAGAATTTCTGTGCGAATTTAATAAGAACCTAAGTTTTTTGAACCCTCAATTTTATTACACCCTTCAGTTCTTTTGCCCCTTCAGTTTTTTTTGACCCCTCAACTGTACTGGAGCCAAACTAACAGTGATAATGATGAACCGCGTCTTTGCAATACACATAATACTTTCCTGAAACATAGAAAATTCAGCACGCAAAGGATGAGAACATCGAAGGAAATGACATCGAATGTTCATTTGCTTGCTATTTTAACGATGGACCTATGCATTTGTGGATGCCAAATAAAGGTATTATTGTATTAATAAATGTATATATTGTAGTATTTGCCGACCTTTCCGTCAGTCTGGCGCCAGATCTCCGGTCCCGTTGTTTGGTAGTGCACTAACGGGTTTGCCGGGTTGTCGAACTGCAACATACGGTAAACATTCACATTGCTCACTGATTGATAAATATAACGTGAATATAACAAAGATATGTATCACAATATGTATAATGTGTACTACAAGGTACCACAACATCTCTAGGTAAGCGCATTGCTTTTGTACAAACGGGTAGCCGGTAGAAACAGAATAGAAACGCAAACCTTAAAGCTAGCAGTAAAACAGTTCCTACCTGCTGAAGAATGTACGAGTTCGGAATGCTCTTGGCCAAGTCATTCGCCATTTCGATGGCGCCTTTCATTCCCTTTGACGGCTCGGTTAGCACGACCTCAGCACCATATGCCTTGAGCAGTGTGCGCTGGAAATAAACAAATTTAAAAAAAAGTTACTGTGCATATGGTTTGCACTGCGCAAAAATGTAAACATCCTAACGAAAACATTTTAAACATGAATTGAAACAACAATTTTTTTTTAAACACACCCTTTCCACGGACATGCTAGACGGCATGGTCAGAATAAGACGGTATCCCTTGGCCGCTGCCACAAATGCCAGTGCGATTCCCGTGTTGCCGGACGTCGCTTCGATCAACGTTGTCACGCCCGGTGTGATCTGCAACGAAAAACGTCCATCAGTCTGTCGCATATTGGAAACATACATCGACAACAACGTTATTGATAACGTTGAGGCACCCCGTTTTGGGACAGCTTAACATTGCCGTTTGGTAAACCTAAATGTTCAATAAGCACCCCGTTTCTGACGTCGTACACTAGGGTTACTCCATTGATACGTCGACGTATGATTGGAAAACAATAAAAAAATTCCCACTACGCCCTTGTTTCTTGCAAAAGTGTTACTTATCATATTGCATATTATAAAAAATGTTTATCTTAAACTTCAAAATCCACATTTCATCGCCAATGTTCCTAGTTATACAGTCCCTGCTAACGCAATACCAACGTTAGCGCCGCGTTTTTTGTCTCATCATTCTAACGCGAATTACGTGCATAGAACGACAACCGAAGAATGGGCCTGATGTTTCGAATCTTTGACCGTCCATAGCCAAACCGGGCAGCGCCGTCTCAAGTGCTGCCGAATTATCTGACTCATCCACCACTTCGAATCGTGGTTTGCGATTTTCAAAAGGGGGTTCCCTTGACATGTCTTGACAGTGAAAGAAAACGCTTGCAGCTCTATACACAATCTTCATGAACTCAAAAACCAACTCGATGGTCTCAACAGTTTGTTCTGTGCTTCGAGTGACATCTTTCAGTGAACTCTCATGATTTCACCACTTACAGCGATCCATGTAAGATATAACTTTGGAACATCAGTTTCAAAGTAATCTTTCGCAGTTTAGTCTTTACCAATTCGGGCTCAAATCTTTTTTTTATCAATTTGGCTCAAATCTTCTTTTTTCCAATCCGGGCTCAAATCTTCTTTTTTTACTAACTAGAGCTCAAATCATTGTAACAATACGGGCTCAAATCTTCTTTTTACTACAATAACTAGAGCTCAAATCTTCTTTTCGCCAACTCATGCTCAAATCGTTGGTCCATTCTCCCGGCGAAAGTGACCGTGACAGGGTAAAAGGTCTCTCTCCTCACGCACTAATAGTTAATTGCTGTTGTCAAGAGTACGGACCAGAAAAGGAAAGGAGAAAGTCAAGAGCGTGTGCTTTCAAGACACACACAGGATACTCTGCCAGCCACCGCCTGTTCAATACTATAATATATTCTGGTCACCGTAACCGTCAGAGGTTACTGTGACCAGAATATCCTTATTAGCCAACTTTTGGCGTTATTCAACTACACATTTGCATACATCGACAACAACGTTATTAATAGCGCTGGGGACACCGTTTTGGGACACCCTAACATTAGAAGCACCCCGTTTGTGAACCTAACAATAAGTTATCAATAGGCACCCCGTTTCTGGCGTCTTACACTAGGAGGTCACCCCGTTTCGGAATATACTAAGGTTACACGTCGATGTATGCACATTTGAGACTTTTAATGAAAACGCACGCACAAGATTCCCCATGTATCTCTAGGTATCAATGTCCAAATCGTGCAATACTGCTTATTGAACGAGCCACACTAGCATAGTACAGAATCAATCAGCCGAAATCACTCGTTCCAATTTGCAAAGTCCTTGATGCTACCATGTGTAGCAGCCACACACACGCACACACTTACTTAGTTCCACCCTGTTTTGAAAGACGTTTCGCCTGTCGATACTACATTCTTGTTACGGTAACTCTTAGCATCTGCTGAGAACCTCTCGGCACATCAGGTTTGTAGTTGTCTAATGAACAAACTGTCACAAGTCGTGCACGGCAGAACTGTCACCGCATCCACACTAACCGAGACATTCCACAGATATTTCGCATGCAAAAGACATCATCTATGCCTACCACTTCACAATACAATATTATACATCGCATTGTCTGAGATCTTCAACTACCTACTTTTGTGCAGTACATACATGTTATATTCGGAAAATGTGAAAAACCTCGATCGGTCTTCTGACGTCTGACATTGTGAGTTAAAAAGCAGCTTTTCCAAAAACTTGCCAATTTCTTCTCCTCGGCAGCCGTGACCATTGCATTTCCGATACGATCCTTCACGGAACATGCTGGGTTCAGAAATTCGAGCTTGACAGCTGAAAATGCTTGGATTAGAACCATCTTTGAATATTATAATAAAAACTTTACAGCAAAACAAACGACACAATAATGTTCTTAACTGTGTTGTTTCTACAGGTATGCGCCCAGCATGTAATCGTAACGACTGCAGGCTTATTTTATACAATCATGATTTGCTGCACTTTCAATACAATAACATACTCGTGAACCAGTCAATAAGTCTCTTTCATAATACCACTGGCCCTTTTCCGCCTTTCACTGTCGGTTTACACAGCCCAAACTCTATCCATCTGGGGATGAACCAGTGGCTGTCGCTCATCAATATACGAAAAATCAAATATCATTCTAACCCCCCCCCTTTTCGCGCTCTCTCCATTTTCATTCTTTCCCGGTTGGACATAACACATGCGTAGAGATTCATAGAAAGGACAAAGAATAACCACTGAAACACTATATCAATGGGTCACACAAGCCAAAAGCATAAGGGAAGAGTGAATTTTTTTCTACACCTTCGACAATTTTGATATTTTACATACATTTTGCTCGTAGCAGGGAGAAGTACAAGGAAAAACTAGTCCTTTAACAAAACGAGTGTTAATCTAAATATAATCGTATTGTAGTCCATCATTTCTGTTGGCAAGGACAGTATTCATGTTAAAGAGAACAGTAAAATCGTTTCTAACTTTAACTTTTTTAAACCATAATCTTCTGTTGTATACGTTCACACACAACCGATTGTTTTACTAAACTCATGTTTTGTGTCTCGACAAATTTGCATAATCCAAAAGTTCTCGATCAGATAATCGACAGAACATATCAAACATCGAACGTTCCCGTCAATCTCTTTTTTTTGCCTTAAAACGTAGTTAATTTGACAAAACTAGTCGAAATAATCCTAGTTTTGCATAAGAAAGAGAACCAGACTTCGGGAAAAAAAACTTGGCGTTCCACAAATTCAATCCAATGATAGGAACTAGAACTTAGGAACTAGACATAACATGACTTTCCATTGCTTGTACTTTGTTTCAATTTTGCAGCAGCGCATGTGCCGGGCTGCAAACCCCTTTCCTCAGCCCTTAATCATTTTCTACACCAAAACAAGGGAGTTATCTCCGACCGAACTGGTGCAAAATATTTACAAATCTTACATTCATGTTTCATAGAATATCCCCACAAATATCCTCATAGGGATAATAATTTCCCCATTTCATTTATCTCCTCACAACTAATCAACACTAAGTTGTTCCGGGGAATTCACCCTTGAAAACAGCCATAACTTGCAGCGCCAAAGTACGAAATTGCTAAGTCAGCAAAATGATGATGTTTTGAAGGCGAAAAGTGCGTTGTCCTACTTATCGCGTAGAAATAACACGAGTGCACACACGGAAACCATACAAAGAAGCGACAAGTTGGGACCGAACATCTAGCAGGGGCATTTTATCAACAGTTGAACATTCCCTTCCTCATCAACGACTTTGAACGCTTCAACTCGCACAAACCATACTGGACTTTTTATCCAGCAGGTTGTCTGACCCAAAAAGCGCGAGACGACAGGAGAAACCAAATTTGATCTCACGCGGCGTCGTTCCCATACGGACTGATCCGCTTGCGGTATCTTCCAGGGGGGGGGGTATGTGGGACACAAAGCGAGTGCCCGAACATGCTAAGGTACTCAGGAACAAAAAGCAGTGTCCATGTGTTATGCAGCCAGCCAAAAATGTGAACGTCGTTAGAAGTTCGGGCGATGTTTCCATGTAGACATAAAGCACAAAACTTCATACACCTAGTCTCCATGATCTACACAATGCAAATATCACAGCGTTTGAATGTATGGTTTTCGTGCTGGCCAGGAAATGCCTACAACATCTTTGATCTTTTGAATATCACCATCTCTAAGCATGTAAATGAAGTAACTATTATATATCGGCGGTTGTGAACGGCTCTGGAATGTCAAGGAAGACAGGCATACTGTCATGTAGTAGAGGCCTATTGTGGGGAAACAATAACTTATACTTTTGCACTTCTTTCTGTATCTGTCAAGTACGATAGAGAGTTCTGCTCAATATACAAAATATCCCTCGCAATTCCCGAGCCGGCAGGCGGTTTAAGTGGGGCGCAGGGAGTTCGATAGGACAGTGGCCATATCGTCGAACGAGATCTTCGGGCCGGCATATGATGGCTATCTACGGCTAAACAAGGACATATCTGGGGAGCGGGAGGGGAATGATGCAGAAAACGATACTCGATGCAAACAAAAGGACACCAATACAAGAAAAAAAAAACAATTTCTTTAGATTGCAACAAGTGCACTTTGTAAGGAAACAACCCACTAGCCATGTAGCGTTGGAAAAAAGTTTTCAAACCACTTTTTGAGCCCATTGCAAAAGATTCGTATAAGTGCTAAGTTTTCCTAACGCATGACAAAAATAACAGCCTCAAAGTTCGAACAGAAAGAGAGAAAAGGTTCAGCAGAAGGCTTGCAAGTGATTACGACACTGTTTTCCACAATAGGAGACAAATTACCACAACACGAGGAAGTGTAATAACATCCATTCATGCACAGTGCAAGAATCAAGTAATTACAGCCGCATTGAGGAAATGTGCAGGCATAGCTATGCTTCCATCGGAGCCGACTCTCCCATAGGAGGGGTAAAGTAGTAATTTGCGTATGTGAAGTAGGGGTAAACCACGTAAAAATGCAGAAACTGCTCAAAAGGTGGGGCAAAATGTTCTTTATGTGCTCAAAAAGGTGGGGTAAAAGTGCACCACCATGGGAGTCGGCTCCGTGGATGCGGTGGTATGTGTGCAGGACATGTGCAAGTTACACGAGGAAAACACCTTATTTATCAAAAGATGGAATTTCTTCAAACTTTTAACAATACTACCATTAAAATCCGTCACTAAGAATGGGTTTCATAAACATCAATCATAAACATAAATACATTTCAACGAAATTCCTCGCGTACTCGCGCTAAATCCCGTACTCTGCGCTAATCTCATAATAGTATTTTTCTTGGGAACCGCCTCATAGGGGCAAAAGCAGCGCCAGGTGAGAAAAATTGAACAAAACAAAAGAAGAACACGAACCGATCTGCGCGTCGACGTTCTCGGTCACTTTCCGCAGGAAGACCATCGGCGTGTTTCCGATGACGCCGGTCGGGTCGTTCGCGATGTTCGTCGTTCGCGCGGCTGCCGTCGCCATTCTCGCACTGCAATAAAGTGAACGGGTGCGGGAATGCGCTACGCAAACTGACGCGTCGCGTAACGCAAACTGACGCGTCGCGTAACGCGAACCGCACGATCAGAGGACAACCGCACGCCGCGAAAACGTACTCCGATAAACACTCGCCGCGTTGCCGCACGATAGTTGGCACGAGCGCGCACGACTCTAACGGTTACGAGCAATAAAAAGCGACAAGAGAGAGAGTGTGTGTGTTCGAATCAAAACACGGGAAATCGTACAGATGCGAAGGAAGCGAAAGTTTGTTCTTACATTTATACCAGGAACAAGAAAGAGCCAAACTGTAGAGGCAACACAAAGAAGCTGGAAACACTGTAACTAACATAACTTTATATAACAAAGCACGGATGGCATCTAAAACGTTGGTCTTCAGATAAAGTAATAGGGAATTCAAAAGAACACGGTCTGGGGACAAGAGTCTAAACGCTGAGAGGATCATGGACAATTAATCGGGCGGACCATACCCACGGGCGCTCTCTTCGCCTCCTTCCCCAAAAGGACTAGTTCAATTAATAGCCGGTGGTCACAACAGGCAGAGAGAGTGAGAGAGAGGGAGAGAGAGAGAGAGAGTGCGAGCGAGAGAACGAGAGAGCTGCATGTGGAAGCAGTTCATGGAAGGAAAGGCCAGACCAACACTATCATCTAGTCTAGGTACAGGTGAGGAATATCCCTGAAATATGTACACCGATATAGCTTGTGGTGTTGCACCAGAGGAGACTATTGTTAGCCATGGCCAACTAGAGAGAAAACACAGGAAAGCGACAATAAGATCAACCTTTGGAACACGATTTATGGGTTGTCATCGGCACACACATTCCAACGCATTTCCTTTCCTTACAAGAAAAAGGAGCAAAGTTGTTACCACCACAGAGATCACGGGATCTTCTCCATGCAGGATAACGATAACATCAACTCCTCTCCATGGCATTGGTAGAGTAGGGGAAGTGTGCACAAGTATTCAGAGAAAGATAAGCCGCAGTAGTGTTTTGAGTGTTTAAAACACTCAAAATCGGAAGTGTACTTTTCTCTGAGTAGTCTCATTCACACCGCGAGCCGGTGATCCATAGTCGCTGTCCCTGAGGGGGGGTACACTTTTGCGCGATATCCGTGCTGCACCTGTGCATACACGGCAGAGAATGTGGCGAGCGCCCTGTCTCCGGTAGTCAGGCGCCTGCTCTGCAGATGGGGCTCCCCTATGGGATCTCCCTATGGAGCCTTCCCATGAGGCTCTGCAGACTGGGCTCCCAATGGGGCTCGCCTACGGGGGTTTCCGCCACCCCGATGTAAAAACAGACCACCGCCTCTACGGAGCAGTGCTCACTTTTACCCCTCCTTTGCAGCACCAAAAGCAAATTTTACCCCCACATTTGAACAAGTTCCTTTTACCCCTCTTTAACAAACGCAAATGCTTGTTTTCCCTCCTCTGAAACAGCTGGATATAACGAAAACATACATCAGATTCAAAAACAGTCGGTATTACCAACTCCCGAATAACCATATAGTTAACAACTTCAAATATTTCAGGCACTAAAACCAACATATAGGCCACTAACAAGGAAAGGGAAAAAGTAAAGTCACGCAGTCGCAACCATAACAAACGTACAAGAATCACATGAAAAAGTAATTCGCATGTTTACTCATTGTTACTGTCGGACGGGCACTTGATCAGTTCCGATTGTAAAACTGTCGTTGCGTCTTCACAAACAAAGCTAACAAACGCTAACAATCGCTAACACGATCGCTAACACAATGATAATCTTTACTCGACTGATAAGATATGAGAACGTTGGCAATTGGCAGTCAAACTACGTACAAGCACTCGAATACTCCTTTTCTGGCCCACATTTTTCTTGTTATATCAGATCCAGCGTTTGACCCGGTTACCGCTACCAAAAGCGCCGAAAAAATCATTCGATACCGACAAATCCTGTTACCAGCTACTATATATCCAAGTGCAGATTAGGTTGGATATATATTGCCAAAGAGCAAGGGAAATCATAAACTGACTATAATCTTGTTGTCTGCAATATCCGACATCAACGTGGCACAAACAAACAATAATCCGGAAAGGTAGCCGAAAAGGATGCTGGATAAGGGATATCCCAACCTCCCACAATATCTTATCCACCCCTGGGATCAACCCGATGCCATCATATCTGATGCATTCGACCCATGCCGATATCCAACTATCAGCATCCACCGACATCAAACTACACACACATTCAGCCACCTCGAACAATCACCAAAGGTAGTGAAAAGAACAGAGAGAACGAACGTGTACAGGCCACGTTACCGCTGAATACAACAAATTTTGGCCAATTCAGTAAGGAACTGAACATATCACCGCTTCCATGGAGCCGGCTTCCACTTTTATCCCACCTTTCGAGCGAAAAAGATCATTTTACCCCAACTATTTGAATATTTTCGGCATTTTAAACCGACTTACCCCTCCTTCACAAACTAAAATATCTACTCTGTCCCTCCTCTGGAACAGTCGGATCCGACGGAATCAGAGCTATGGAACCGAAAAAAAAGATGAGTTGCTGGTTCGAATAGTCAAGCCAGGCTAAACCGGCGAGGTGTGTGGATCCAGTAGTTTACATGCAGATCCCTTCCTTCCCCTTTATTAAAACTAATGAGCTCGAAATAGCGCATGAACATAATTGAACACAAGACAGTCAATCCGTGCTGCACCGCCACTTCACGCGAGACCAACGAAACAGAACACAAGAAGCCAAGCGAAAAATGCTTCCCTGCCTGCAAAGCAGGGCAGTAGGGTGGGCTATTCGACACAGTGTGTGTTGAAAGGAACAACACATTTTCATTCGACACAATGGTGTCATACGTG
>JACMIJ010002181.1:0-10046 GCA_014805365.1 Koerneria luziae | reverse complement strand
TGCCTTTGGTGTCTTCCATATGCTGAACATACACACAACGGTGCTCGCCACTCCACTGCCGTTGCTGCCTGAAATTGCCGCCATCATCAACATACCCAGTCCACCTTCGATCATTCCTAGTAAGTTGACAAGGAAGATGAAGTTTATGACGTTTCACATCATCAGTGGAACTTCCGCCGGTCTCAAATTTTGCATATTTATTTGTCACTGATAGATAAACCTATGTCACCGTATGCGAATCGAGTACTGTAGACCGGCAATAGCAATATGCTGTGACCTAACAATAAGATGAAGCTTGTCACAACATGCTGAGACAGTGCTACTTCCGCCGGTCCTAAATTTTCACGTCATTTTCATTCAGATCCCTTCGTGGAATCCTTATCTCTGGCCGCACCGGAACTCACGTACACCCAGCGGGCGCTGTCCCTCGTCACCTATGTGTCCAACACGTATTTCTTTGAGAAGATCGCGGAAGAAGAGGTCTGTGAGCTTTACAGACCGGTTAAGTAATTGATGTAATTGTGAAGGGAAGTACTTATATGTAAGTTTGATGCTGTAGATCGCCAAAGCAACATGCCGTGACAACTCACAGAAAAGTATGACCCTCTATTTTGAGGAATTATTCACTCTTTCCTGCTGAAATATTATCAACCCTCATCTTTGGACTGAATGTAGTTCATAATCAGCATCCCCCCGGGGGAAATGAGGGTCAGAAACCCTCAAGCACCTTTCAGACTAATTTGATGGTTACTTTCCCTGAGCAAGCACAAAATCACATTGAAAATTTTCGGAAAGTATTAACCGAATATCATCTTGAGCCTTATTTTATCACTATTCACTTCCCCGCCGAAACACAGTACTTGTAGGACTCGCGTATGCGTCAGTTGGACCCGAATCTGCCTCCGCTCTATTCGCTGTTCAAGAATATCTCACTGATTCTGGTCAACAATCACGTTCTACTGGACTATCCGAGACCGACAACGGCGAGGGTTATCCATATCGGAGGAATGCATCTGGAGAGGATGAAGGAGAGCGCATTGCAAGAGGTACGCTGAAGTGACGTTGTAAGGAATGAACAGATTGAACTGAAGTCACAATCGTTGCTTATTGTTATCACCAGTAACATATTATGCTCACGAAAAAGCAAAATAAACTGGTCCAATAACAGCCAATACTTATATGTATATGTAACATAGGTTTTGAATGCGCAAATGAACGTATCTTTACGAATAGCTGACAATTCGCAACAATTTTGCATATCATCCTAAATATTTCGTCAGGCCTGTAATGCGCATTCAAGATCAAAATAAAGATGCAAGAGAAAACAGTTCAGGATACGAAGCTGATTCTGGACACGAGTCGAAACGGTACGATTCTCGTCTCCTTCGGGACATTTACGAAAATGGACGAAATGGACGATTCCATTTTCCAGGCTTTTCTGTTCGTGACCAAGCTTGAATTGTTCATAGTTAAAGGAGGCCGGAAACCGTAGTTTTGTGTTAGTAGAACTGCGTGTAGACGAGACCCGCAACTTCTGTGAGGGGGCAAATATATGAGGAAATGGTGCTTTTTGCCTCCGAGGATTCACGGTTTCTGGCCTCATTTAAGTGTGCATTATGTAACATTAAAGAAGGAGTGAACGCACTTTTTTCTTACTATGCCCGAGTATTATGTTTGCTGTGAAACATAAATAAATAGGGCATAATTACGTGTTAATCTTGCTCGTTTTTCGGTAGCTAAAACCTCATAGAACCCTCAATTTGCATTTATATCACTAAAGAAGCTACAGAAGTGCTTATCACACTCAGGGCAAGCTATGGTTAACGGGGACATAGTACTTTAAAAAGTGAGTGTACTCCTTCTTTAATGCCGAAACAGTGCAGCATGAGTGATACACTTGTTCTAAGTTTCTCGAGTTCTATCTGCTGTTCTATCTGCTGCTCCTTTTATTACAAGGTCGCTACGTCGATGTTAAAATGGTTAACAATATTTCATCCTCCAGGTCAGCGTTCTCACAATTTACTGAGTACAACTTTATCTGGAAGTTTGATGGATCCGCCGAGCAGATGCAAATCATCGGTGGTTATAAGAATGTCTATCCGCGAAAGTGGGTCGAACAAGTCGCGATTCTCAGTAAGTTCCGGGAGATAAAGCTGTGATATTTTTAAAGCTCTGGGAAAACAAAAACTTTCCAATAGTTTTACTATTACAGTACCATTGGAATATATGACTCCTCTTCATACAAAAATAAGACATGTTCAATTGTCGTGCATAGCGGTCTCACAAGCTCTTGAAACGACATACCGTTGCGAAAAACATTGAATCCATTCGCAAATTTGCGTAACGGGGAAGAACCCTAACAATAAAATTTTTTGTACAAAACGGACTGGTATTCCTATAGAATCTTCTTTGAAGGGAATATATAATACATGTGTGCATGCTAATTGTAAGCGTTCTTATTTTAGACCACCCACGAACGGTCGGTTTCCTGTCGCACATGGGCATGAACAGCTTCATCGAAGGTATGCCAAACCGACTTTCATTGCTCGATAATGAAAAAGGGCATAGCAAATTGCATATGATTTTGTAGCCCACAGTAAGATTTGTCCGATTCCAAACAAATTACTTCGTCCATGACATTATGATGCTTAAGGTATCCGAAAGAGATACTGGCTGTAAACAGAATTTATGCCCAGACTGTTGTCCGTTGCAGCCGGTTTGCGGTCATTCGTTCACTCTTATTGTTAGTGGCTAACGACCCGTAATATGTCGCTTCACAATACTCATACAGTAACGTAGGCTTCGCTCTTTATGATAAAAGGGCACGCACATTTGATACCGACGAAAGTTCCACTGTCTTTGCATGTTTTCCGACAATTGTTAGCGCCGTTAGTGCTGTTAGTTCAACAAGTGTTAGTTCCATTCAGGAGCCTACGCGGGTGTGCCGTTTATCGCGATGCCACTATTCGCCGATCAACCGTATTGCGCAGCGCAGGTGATCGCCTTTTTGCAGCTCTTTGCAGATCGCCGATGCAAAATTTGCATACTTCATGATTTTTTTTTCAAATTTATTTATGTTCGTATACAAAACGAGCTTCCGGCCAGTTACAAAACACTGCTGCTCAGCCAGTCCAGGACCGATGCATGGGGTTTCCATGTTTCAATAGTGAAATGAATGTTGATCAGTTTGGGCAGTAAACAATGAACGTGCAAAGCTTTGCTAACAGGATTTCCTTGTGTATAAAATGCTAACCTTTATGTTGCAAACACTTGTGTCACTCTTTGTCACATTAACTAACGCGTAAAGACATATTATATGTGAAATATCTGTTAAGGTCATTTCATATGTCATTTTTCGGAAGGCATTCCTTAACCTTACTTCACCAGCAAACTACGAATGTTCAGGCAGTTCGGCTGGGCACCGCCTCGTATCTCTCCAAGTACAAGCTGACGGTAACAACCATTACGGAGGCTATCAATAGTGCAGTGAAAAGCGGCAGGTATGCTTATGTTGTGAAGAAATGTGACTTCTCTCTTCGTAGACTAGACTAACAATAAGACACTAGACTTGATCTTTCTAGACACTAAACTAACAATGAAAACGGGTACGTGCACTACTATTTGTATCATTGAAACCGCTGACTCCACCAGGAAGTACAAAAGAACCAGACTTTCATTTGGGGCGTAAATCTCATCTTGGACGAATTTTACTCCATTGTATAATTTCCAGCAAGCGTGACTCAGCGAAAACGCTCGCGGCGCAGCTGCGCGACTTCCCGGGTTCGCCGTCCGATCGGCTCGTCAAATACGTGGAATTCGTCGGCAAGCATGGTGCGATTTCCGGGCCAGAGTTCCTTTTGCACAGACTTTACTCAAAATCATTCCGCTATTGCAGAAAGTGTTTGAAATCGATTGTTTCTGAGCCGATCTAGAGATGCCTATATCGTCTTTGTTCTTTGGAATATACTTTTGCCTAGGTGTTCAAGTGAAGTTTGATAATTCGGCTGTAAAACAGTATGTGGCAAAATGACACATATTATCTACATTTCAGGTCGCATCCCCGCTCTGGACATTCCGAGCGTCTCCACATTCATCTACTTCTCGCTGGACATCTTATGTCCGATTCTAGCCCTGCTAACACTGATCGCGGTTCTTTTGATCTACGTGTTCTTTCTCTGCACTCGGCGTGTAGTACACTTGATCCACGGACGCAGTCAGCGGAACAACGATTATATTACTGTTCAGCAATAAAGTAAAGTAATATGTCCTACTGTATACACTATTCAACGCACTATTTCGCGTCGTTTCAGAAATACATATGGAACATATGTTGTTATGCAAGTCTCTTGCGGCGGGGTGAGCCTCTCGCCCTGACTGGTTAGTTGTCACCCCGGCGGGAGAGCAAGAGGCAGGCTGACCAGTCAGAGAGGGAGTCTACGTCCCGCCCCCCTCAGTACTTAAAAGTAGACCCAGCTTGTATAAACTTGCACTAACAATAAGCCTACGCCTAAAATAACACTTGTGTTCATTCGTCCGTTTATGCACAGAGCGAACCGGTGCCGCTCATTCCAAATGATCATTGATTACTCCGTCGTCCTCTTGGCTGTCGCTTTTCTAGAGCAAGTTAGATGTACTGCCGGTTTGTGATTATCAGAATTCATAATTGTAAAAAAGTTCGTTAACCTCTTCATATTCCTTACATCATTACCGCATTCGCAGGGTCGATGCTTCCCGTCTAGGTAGGACACATAGCACAGAATTACGTTAGCTTACTTTGTATGATAAACTTTAGCATAACGTAGGTTTAAAGAGAATAAATTGTAACCGTATTGATCCTACTCATGCGCGCACAATTCCATTTGGAACGTCCCGATACCGTACTATGCTGCGAGAACATAGGATTATGCAAATATTGGACCGGCGGAGGTTACACTGTTTCTGCATGATGTATAAACTTTACAAGCCTTTACACTGTATAGGCTTGAAATCTTTCAGATGTGCAAGCATTCTGCGAAAAGCACAAGTATGTTTATGTGAATGAAGCATGTTACCGTATATCGAATGAGGTGTACAGGAACGAAACACGAAACGATCAACTCGTAAGTCCAAGCTTAGGGTTCTATCTGAACTGGAGGGACAGGATGAACGGCATCACCAGTGTGGCTTAGACCTAGCAATAACAGAGCTTTGCGAGTTGCATGATTAAGGGCTATGCGACGTGAATCACACGGTTTCAGTAAGTGTTTTTAGCTTCATCGATTATGCTTCTAACAATAAAATTGGCTACTTTCACCACAAGAGCCCACAGAGACTTGGGGGCAAAACGTAGTGGTCCCACTAAACTCTAGGGCTGCAAAGCGGCGCTACTTTACGAAATAAAGTGGAAACCGTCCTTCTTATTGGCACATTGTATCATGTACACAGTGTATGCGATGACAGGCAACTCCAAGGGTCCCAAGTTCAGGGCTGCGTCGCTCCGCTCAAAGACATGCATCTCCACCAACGAGCATTGAACCCGTCCAAGTTGGAACATCTTGTACGGTATTCTCAATGGCACGATTCATTCTAATGTTCATGTTTCTCTTACAATTAGAAGCATATGCATGCTTCAAAGAAGCCGCATGCGAGCTCATGTAAAGCGCATTTGTGAACTTCACCATTTGTTGAATGCAAAACGCATTTTATGATCATAAGTTCATAATGACGATAACATTGCTTCAAACATTCCCATGTGAAATTCGCGACGAGACCCAAAATATGCTCAAAACGATCATCATTTCATTGCTATGCCTAGTTCGGTAACGTTTAACAATAACATAGCCATTCTTACAATTAGAACGCGTCTGATTACTCCATTGCTACCTATTTTAAGTTTCAAAATAGCTATGACTACCCTTACTTCATGGAATAAGCATTATACCGATGCTATGAACGTCCACTGAACTTGCATTCTACTGAACTATGCTAAATCTGATTCTTCGCGAACTAACAAAGCATATGTTTGTATTATTATGTGTATTTGTATTCTCTGTAGCAACTATGCTAGGAAATGATACTTTTTTTTGCTTCCGAATACTTACGGTTTCCGGCCGGTTTCCGCCCCTCTTTAACCGTAAGATGTAATTTCCGAAAGCGCTGGCGAACCATACGAGCCGGATGTGGGCGGCCGCGATTCGGACGCCAGCGCTGGAGGGCGGCGAGAACTGCTTCGCCGACGAGGAGCCGCAGTTCTGGCGATGGGAACTCGCCGATGGATCAGCCGGGGTACGAGAAGGAATTCCATCTACATCGTTTTTCAACTACTCAATTGATTTTTTTTCTTAATTTTTTATTCTCAAGAACCGCCTATTTAAGATCTTTTAGAGGTAAACATGTATTTGGTAATAAAAAAAGCCTTTGCAAGAGTCTATGCGGTTCTACTTCCACTGAGGAGACGAGGGGCGTGACCTCCTGCTCTGACCGGGAGGAAGAGGTGGTCTGACCAATCATAGCGGATGACCACGCCCCTCTATCCCCTTCAGTTGAAGTAGACCCATCTGTGCTTTCCAGGAAATCGTGGCGGACGTGTACTGGTCGTACAAGAAGCGCAAGTACCGGTTGAATCTGTGCCGTCACCTCGGGAATCGCACGAACTACGCGGCGTGGCGCGCGACTCCCGGCGGATCGTTCGGTCCGTATCGATTGGTCGTCCAGGATAAAGAAGCCAGGAACAGCTTCCTCTGTCTCTACGATACGCCCGAAAGTGCGTTTCGTGCACAAGCATAAGCTTTATCATATATTAAAATTTAAAAAAAGTATAAAATATAAATGATATACTAATGAAACCTTTTTCGTTTACAAATCTTATTGTTAGGATTTTCCCATTGCACAACATTTTTGTATGCTGTGTGTCCAATGTGGTGCAAAAGCAGAAAACAGTCTAAAGATTTCAGTAGACTAAATAAAAAAGCTTACTTTATTTAGTCTGGAGTAATTCGCTCTCGATACATTGATTCCAGGTCACTGGGCACACGAAGAAACGCCACATGAAGAGGACTCGTGGACCACGGTACGTGCTCGGCATGTACTGGCCTTCTCGATCGTACATAGCAATCACTGCGTGTTGAAGCAGTTGGGGGCGTGGCCATCAAGAGGCGTGGCCTCATGCCAACTCTGCCAAACCAGACATCGTTCCAGGAGTACATCGCACTGATGGTGCTCGGTCTCGTGGGCACGGCACTCGCAGCCTTCGGCGTCACAACGATGATATGTTCATTCGGCAAGAAATGGGTTGGTACGCTAGACAGAACAAAGAGTCCGCGAAGGGACTATAGTGCTGCATTTTTGCATTCCACCAAGAAGCAACACTTTTCTACTCAAAAACTTTATAGAATTGTCGTCATACGTTCTTCTACCTCAAGAACCTCTAAGCATATACGGAACAACACTAGCACAAGCACAGCCTCACTTCACTAGCACCTACTCTCACAGCGTATCAAAGTTGTCGATGAATCACTGGCTTAAAATTTGTATCTTCTTTTGTTCATCTGATAAAACTCTATGTGTTCGTATGTAAATTAGGTGCATGCGACTGGCAATCGCAGTGTTCTCAGCCAGAATGTGCATTTTTACAGCACTATTTCAGCGGACGCCGGCCCCACAATCCGCCGAAGACGCCGAGTCTGGGTCATCCGAAAAGAGTACGCCTCCTCTCCTTTTTTGCATTACCACAAAGATTGCTCCTGGTATCAACCTCCGCCCCTCTACTACCTTAGCCAAGTGCCTAGGAAATACATATGGTCAGTGCGGTGAATCAGTTATCCATGGTCTTGAAGGCTCAGTCTTAGAATTGTCTCACCAAGATTGGAAGCACCGACCCGTACAAAAGAACTCGTTTCCTATCTTGATAGGGCTACCACCTAAACCTACAGCAGTGGCAGTTTGTGAAAAACCGTGGAATGTCCAAACCGTGGATACCTGGATCTTATTGTTAGCACTAACCATGTTTCCTAACCACTTGACTAAGATAAATTATGGAGGGGGGGGGGGGGGTGTGGTTAACACCGTATAAAAAAACGGGAACGATGCAAGATGGAAGAACACAATTCTAATGCGTATTTTGTTCAGTGACCAGGAGAGTTCCGTCGCTGGACAGCACGTCAACAAGTCGAAACGGTTGAATCGGTATCGATCGATATCGGAGATCGATTGATTAGTAGCAAGAATCACGCGTCAGCTTATCAGATCAATAAAAAAAATACAAGAGATAGCACCTAGGTTCACGTTCTCGCAAGCGAAAACGAAGACGCGCTCAAATGCAAGATTACGAAATACTCGATACTGAAGAAATAAGTGTTCTAAACACTCAATTGTGGTGTGACACTTATAAGACACTTATAACACTTATAAGATGTTCCATCTGTATCGATTTGCCTATATGCGTGAGACCCTCTTCGTTATCATAACATCTAGAGGTCACTCCTCTTCCCCATTTTGGTGCACTTGGCTGTCTCATCGTCTTTGCGGAAGATGAGATATCCAGCTCTCTCTCGCATAAATGTGGTGACTCTACACTCAATGTTGAGTGGAACACCTCGCATAAAGGGTGATGGCAACCCTTAGGTATGAAGGTGGGGTCATTTTATTCGAGTACATCAGAGACGACGCTCTTTGAAAAGCATTTCCGAACACGACAACCGCTTCCATGGTAGATCAACAACATCCTCCTTTACCAATAAACCGGGAAAATGGGTTTAACTTTCTTAACGAGGTCCAGCACGAATCGTATGGTTTGCGCGTAAACGCGTTGCTCCCGCAGCTTTCGTTCCGGAGTCTTTCCGACGTCCTTAAATAAGGTGTAAACCCACTTTTTAAAGTACAATGTCCCCGTTAACCATAGCTTGCCCTGAGTGTGGCTGACACTTCTGTAGCTTGTTTAGTGGCATAAATGCCAATTGGGTGTTTTATGAGGCTAGAAAGACAGAAAATCGTCAAAAAATAGCGTGTAACTATGCCCTATTTATTCGTGTTTCACAACAAACATAAAACTCGGGCATAGTAAGAAAAAAATGCGTTCACTCCTTCTTTAATGCGTTGCGTGGACACTAACAAGACCCAAGACACTAGCACACACTAACACAGACTTGTAACGCGACCGTGGCTACTTGCCGCGGATGTATGATACATACTATTGAGATACTTAACTCCGTTCTGTACAAATAGCCGACTGTTGCACTAATGTAAAGTCAAGTTTGTAAGCGTATCCAAGTTTTCACAGTTCAGCACTTATTAACAAACTTATGAAATGGCATAGGTTTGCGAAGAATTTGAATTTTTTTGTGGCAAATTTGGGTAATGCGAGTGAAACCTAACAATAAGATTTGATCCTACAATGACAGTCGGATGATTGCACAAAACGGTGTGAAGTGTATCAATAGTTTTTTTTATAACTCTCGTTTGTTAATAGGATTACGAAATACGTAACACTGAAAAAAACGAGTGTTTTTAACACTCACGCAGAATTCAGGCTTTTTTGAGGCATTTTTCTCTGAGACTCATACATAAGTCATACCAAGTCTTGTAGAGATCGTGCTTCGTCACGGAGATTGCCTTGGACACCGTTCGGAAGTAGCTCACTCAGTCTTCTCAGTTCTTCGTTGTAGAAATTTTTGGTGAAAAGTGGGGCGAATAGTTTCTGTAACGACGACGATAGCTCTAGAGCTAAAGTGCATTTATTTTCATATTTATATAATTCCATCGGGGGAACATCAACGACCAGGCACATGGTTTCTGTGAGGGTCAACTCTCAGAAACCAAAATAAATAATTTTGACAAAAAAAATTAAAACATGGATTGGCATGTTTATGGTACTCACTTCTGACTTGATCAACCTGACGTAGTAGTTCAAGAAGTCCAACATCATTTTCTAAACGTAAACAGTGCGGAGCGCAAAGCAGCTTCATACGCAACTTGTGTGTGAAAAAAACAAATATTATAGAATTGCGAAAAAATCTTAATACCTTCGTAAATCTTTGTAATGGGAAAGAAGCACAACAATAAGATTCGAA